>CM008344.1:5957311-5970236 GCA_002525835.2 Ipomoea batatas
AAATATCATTCCTTATAGATGGACTGTATGTATTTATTTATATATGGTTAATGATTCAAACTCAACCATTGACTGCACTGATAAATAAGTAAGCAAATAAAACTCTAGCATTGACCACCTGCACTTAACTAAGAAAAATATTTATGATTTTTTTTTAGTACTACTTACTTTGTCATCATATTGAAACATAAAGAGTCTGTTATATTCATAAAGAGAGTCATTGTTCAGACTTCCTATTTGAGAGAGTCACAGTTATGTCATTTGACAAAAGGTCTTTGGCAATATTTATGATACTATTATTATTATTATTTTTTGAAAAATCTATGCACAATAATACCAATCAAATAGTAATAAGAATGACCATTATAACTTTAAATCAGAAACGTAAGGACAGCATATACACTACTCTTTCTCTAAATACTTGTACACTAGTGTCCACAATAAAGACAAATTCAGAACCATGTAATTGGCTCGTCAAGCTAAGGGCGAGCTATATATGTATAGTTTGGATTCGAGCTTGAACTGAAATCACTATAATTATTTTGAATTCGAACTTGATGAGTTTATTTAAGTTCACGCCACACTCGACTTGTTTGCATATTTAACAAATAATGATGCAGAAGTGACGTGATAATGACAAAGTATTTGGTGTGGGTGTAGTAATTAATTAAGATTTAAACGTCCGCAGGTATTATGTATTCATAGAACGCAATCAAAGTTGGAACGAATCAAAGTATTGATAGGCATAACATAACATGGGAAGTTCAGAAAGCATACATATGTAGACGAAATACATATATAGCATAGCTGGATTGGCTGCTCGGTGGTGTTGAGTGTTGACATTTCCTCTCTCTCTCTCTCTCTTAATTCTTAACTCTATATTCTATTTCCAGTACGTTGCTTAACTCTATATTCTATTTCCAGTACGTTGTGTTCTGTCATTTACGTAGTTTCATGCATCATCATGACGTCCATTTTATTTTTCACAAAATTTAAACTTTTTTTTTTTTTAATAATCCAGGACAAGGCTTGCGAGCTTCGTCTAGGTTTCCCTCGCATGTACGCTTCTATTGGAAAATAGTATAGAATGATATTTTAAGTGGTTGTTTTGTGGTATAAGTATATGTAGGGTTCACTTACAATTTAAGTCAGATAAAAATAAATTTGGGTTCTTCGTAGTTAGACGAAGAGATTGATATACTGTACGCTCAAAATAGATAATGAGTGAATTAAAAATTGGTTCTCAAAGTAGGAATTGAAAATTGAATGTGAAAAATCTTTTAAGTAGTTTTTGTATATGAGGGAAGTGGGCTTGCACCACTATTTATACAAGAGCATTTCTAAAGCACATTGAATTGTATATCATAGAGTTTTTTTCACGCGCAAGGGTGCAAATTAAAATCCAAAACTGAGCTTAGGCCGTCCTTGTATATGAGCATTTTTTTAAGTTAGGTTTTTTTTTAAAATTTTTTTTTTTTATATTTAAGTTAGGTTATTCATGAATAACCTAACTCAACTTAATTATGAATTCAAGTTATGTATATATATGTATATTAGGCCGTCCTTGTATATGAGCATTTAGTTCACATTTATTTAAGTTAGGTTTTTTTTAAAAATTTTTTTTTATTTAAGTTAGGTCATTCATGAATAACCTAACTTAACTTAATTATGAATTTTCAAAAAAAAAAAAAAAACTTAATTATGAATTCAATGTGCTTTNAATAATAATAAATTCATTTCAAATACAAGTGTCAAGTATGCCAGATTGGTTGAAGTGTATTGAATGCCATTATATTTAGTTCTACCATTGAGTAAGGGAAATAGAACGAAACAATTCTCCAGATTTAAAT
Organism: Ipomoea batatas; assembly: GCA_002525835.2. NCBI lineage: Eukaryota > Viridiplantae > Streptophyta > Magnoliopsida > Solanales > Convolvulaceae > Ipomoea > Ipomoea batatas. The sequence continues at coordinate 5,959,162 of CM008344.1, forward strand.
AATTCGACCAATAAAAATTATGAAAATTAATATTTGACTCTTCATTCATCTTTATAAAGTAGAAGTGATGGACGAACCTGAGAGAGAGAGTTGAAGACGCGCCACGAAGCAGAGAAGACCGAGCCAGTAGAACATTGTTACTGTTGAATCCACGGCGCGGAAACGAGGCAAAGCAATATAACCTAGCCCTAGGCAATAGCCATTAGCACTCCTCTTCGAATCACTCTCAGTGCTCTGAAATGAAGTTTGACAGGCAGAAATCTAACGGTTGACCAGGTGAGATTTAGCAGTCAAACGTCTCGCCGATCAGTGACGAGCGGCTGATCAGAGCTGAGCTGCCAACGACTATCGCCGGAATATCATGTAGAATCGACGCGCTTATTCTTCACCTTGCAAAATAAATTGCGACCACTTTATAATTTACTGTATTTTTTATCTGATAACCATTTTAAAATATTAACTAAGCTCTATTAAATCTACTGTATGCTAAATATAATATCTACATCTACAAATCTATTAAGCGCTAATAAAGTTAAACCCCAAACGGAAACTAAAAAATGTTAGGGTGTGTTTGGTTTGTGAGTTTAGGCATAAGGTATGGTATTGTTATTGTTTAGTTGATAAGTTTTTAGAATACTACTATAGGTTTGGAATATCCATTAATTGAAAAACTCATACCCTAATGAAATAAGGGTTTCATTCATCTTCCTCCTTTCTTCCCCAACTATTAATACTCATTCTCATTCCACCATACTACTAAACATGTAAAATATTTTTACCAAAACTCATTACCCTTACCAAGTATTGGATACCGATTCCGATTCTCATGTGCGAACCAAACACACCCTTAATGTAATTTGTAACTACATCTGCGTGACCTAGAAGTTGTTGATCAGAAATACAACTACACCTGAACTCTAAACGGAATGACCATTGTCCAAAGAATTGACAATGTTGACATCTAACTAGCTCCAGTTGAACAAGTTTAAACATTATTCTCATAATTTTATCAAGTGCATGAAAACTTTTAAAGAAATTTGTAAGTTAATTTTTAGTTAGCTACAACAAAAAATAATACATATGTATTTCTTTAATTTAGAATTAGATGTCTACAATGCATTTATTCAAAAATATTTAATTCATTATCAAAACTTTAAAAAGGGATATAGTTTTATTAGTTATAATATCTTAATTTTCTACAATGCAAGGATTCATTACCTTCAAATTTTTTAATTAATTATATTCACTACATTGTCGATTGTCTTCTTTTACACTATCTTGTAATTAAATATCAAAGTTATAATACAAAATATGTTATATATTTATTTAGCAAGTATTTTATTAATCTATACTTCTATACTATATATAAAACCAATATCCTCCTTCCAAATTTTCCCGCCCAAACTTAGTGATATTTTAGTAAAATCATTTTATTTTATTTATTTATTTATTATTTTATTAATTATCCATATATATATATATATATATATATATATATATATATATTAAAACAGAAGTGCTAGCTTTCCCGCTCATTTTAGTCCAAAAAAATTTGAAATCGGTCAACATAATAATATATAATAATTTTTTATCATAAATTCTAGCATTCCTTATCATTCCTTATTTATGGCTAAAATTGACAAAATATTCAAAATATGATTCCTTTCTTTATTATAAACGGAAATATTTTATTCAATTCCATTCTTGGATTCCTTATTTATTAATGAAATATATAGCATTCAAATTACTTTTATTTTAATTATATTTCAGACATCTATTATAATATTCCTTATACTATGATGTACATTATAGTATTCAAAAAATATATTACTATATTATGTTAATACACGTAATTAAATTCCTTTCATGATAATATTAAAAAAAAATAAAAAAGTTCCAACAATCAAATTACTATATGATGTATATTATAGTATTCAAAAAAATATTACTATATTATGTTAATGTACGTAATTAAATTCCTCTCATGATAATATTCAAAAAAAATTACTATATGATGTATATTATAGTATTAAATTCCTCTCATGATAATATTAAAAAAAAATCAACAATCAAATTACTATATGATGTATATTATAATATATAAAAATTCCAACAATCAAATAATTACAAAAATGTTATATATGTTAATTTAATTTATAGTAATAATTATCTAAAATATTTATCATACCATGAATCATGGTCTACTTTTAAGGTAAACTAAATTAATACTCCGTATATTCTTTTTCAACTTAAGTTCAGTACTTTTTTATATACAAATAAAATTAATATATAAAAAATATATCATTAAAAAGTTCTAATTAAAAACTTTTAAATATCACCAATATTGATATTTTTATTTTAATATATTAATTAACATATAATTATATTAAATCACTATATTATATTCATTTTCAATATAATATTGGCTCATTTTTAAAATGTTGTAGATTGATTTTTAAAATACTATTGCAATATATAATTAAAATTAACATAGATTTACATTATATATATATATATATATAAACTACATTAAAAGTACTATTAAACACAAAAAAATAAATTTAAAAATAAAAAAAATTACTAAAGAATATAAGCAATAAAAAAAGAGTTGATTTGACCAATGAATAGTAAATAGGACAGGTAAAATGGGACGAAAAGAGTACTATTTATGATAACAAACAAAAGTTTAAGGCAAAAACTTGTGTGTGACCGTCTCATGGTCTCAATCTGTGAGACGGGTTGGATCTTTAATTAACGAGGTCAAAAATCCGACCTATTAATCAAAGATCTGATCCGTCTTACGGATTGAGAACTGTAAGACGGTCTCACACAAGTGTTACTCAAAGTTTAAAATATCGCCAAAGTAGATATCAAAATAAAACTCAGATATCAATGTAAAATTTTAAAATAAGAATGTTTTTTCATGCAAAGAAAAAAATCATATAATATTTATAAATATCTATATAATTAAAAAATATCAATTTCTCTTTTTATCCATTTATGTAGACTTATATTATATTTATAGTATTTTGTACAATATGAAAATATATACACTTTTTTTTTCTAGAATTGTGATTACTGACATAATTATACACGCTAATTATAAATTAATACAATGGTTACTTATTAAAAAATTATTTTAAAATATGTCTAAACTTATACTCTTAATTAAAAATTCAAAAATATTTAAAAATTTGCCTAAATATGTAATATAGTTAGGGATTACATTAATCCATATAAATTTAAAAATTAAATTCTTTTAATTTTTAAATGTAATATTCTTAATTATAATTAATAAAATATAAAATATAATTAAGAATAAAATTATAAAATTAAAAAAAGTGTATTCATAAGTATTTATATTTTTAAAAATGCATATATACATATACTTATGCATTATATTAATCATACATAATTAAAATGCTATTTTTTAATTTCTAAATTTAATTAATTTAATTATAATATATCAATATAAATTTTAATTACAGAAATTATATTATAGAATTTACATATATACAAATTAATAAATATTATTTGTATATACACTGTATTACACAATCATATAAAAAAAATATGTCAGATTAGAGTTTAAAATCACATATACAAAATTTAAAATTTACATTTTTTAATTTCTAAGTATAATTTTCTTAGTTATTATTCATATTGTTAGAATTAATAATATATATGAAATAAGATTATGAATAATTCAATTTAATTATGTAATATTTTCTCTATAAATTCATTTAAATATGTATATGATTAAAGATTATATTAATCATGCAAAATTTTAATTTTGTATACTATGATAATAGATACTTGACCAAATATATGAAAATTTAACTATATTATTATATAGTACATTTTAATATATTTGTATTTTAAAATTTTTTTTATTTAAATTCATAATAACAAAATTTTTTCCGTGCACCACACGGATAAAACACTAGTATATTTATTCATAAAATCAGTCAATTGCTAAGAACATACCAATTTCATTCACCTATAATATTATTATGATAATATTGTAATATTGTTAATATTAATTGGTGATTGATGATATATATGTAATATATGTAATGCCATAAGCTAATATGGTAATATTGTTAATATTAATTGGTGATATATTCTTAAAATATTATAATAAATTCATTCCGTGCAACGCATGTGCGAAAATACTAGTGATTTATTTAATAAAAATCTAGGGTGGCAATTCGGGTATTACTTGTCAATTAATTTGCCTTTAAAATGCACAAGTTTCCACATCATCAATCCGGAGAACCATCATGCACAATCGTCGATTAAAGATCTAAATCTTATTGAAACTAACGGCTCACATCTTTTCCTTCAAGTCCACGTCATCGATCCTAAGAAAGTTAATCTCATTCGTCAATTACCACAGATAATCAACGATTACGATTTCATAACTTACATATCTCTTTCCCGGGTTCCCGCTTCACTTTTCAAACCGCCCTTCTATAAATCGCACCCAAATTCACAGAAAATTTCATCAAGTCAAATTTCGTTCACCGATTTCACTCATTTTGATTCCTTGAGGTTTAGAAACCCTAGATTTTCAATGGCTCGCACGAAGCAAACCGCCCGCAAGTACAAAATAAATTATACATGTGTTAATAATTGCCTAATAATTATTATGGTAATTCTCATCACCTGCTCCCATGTGATTTTTATGATTATTTTATGATAATCTATATACATATTTTTATACTTAAGTATAATATTATTGGCACAAAATAAATTGTAGTTATCTTTTTTTACAGTGCAAATACTTAACTTAATAATTAAATATTAATATAATTACCTAATTTTTATTTCTTGTAATCATTATGGTAATTCACATTTCCTTCTTCTGTGTAATTATTTAAGTAATATATATATAAAAGTATAATATTATTATAATTATAACTAAAGAATAATTGAATAATTTTTTCAGCATTAATGTACTATAATTATCCAGTCTTTTTTTATATATAATTTTCCTAATATAATTTGTATCTAATTGATTTTGAGACTAATATATAAATCATTACATTTCAAGACTTTTTTTTTACCTTACCATAATTCATCATTTTTCATTGTATCTCTTGCTTTTTTTAGCCACATAATTAAAACTTTACCCATAATGGTTCTTACTTTCGTTTTACTCAATGAATTAAATGCCTAAAGTACTGTTTAGACAATTAGGGTACATTGTACGGGGTGTTAGGGTTAAAAAATTGAGATAATTTTTTTTTGTTTTTTTTTGTCGAAAACAATTTTAATGAGTTGTTGTATATATATATATTTGATTTATTTCATTGGACTTTCTATTTATTCATTTATTTATTTTTTGTATTTTATTTATTTATTTACTTAGATGACTAAAATAATAGCAATGATTATCTTTTACATGTATCTATATTAAATGACATGTATATAATATATGTGGACTATGCATATTACTGGGATATTTTATGTATGTGTAATTTGCATAATTATGTTTATATTCTAGGCACATTTGATTTATTTAAATTCAAATGTTTTAAAATCACGTGTTGTATCTAATAACATAATGCTTTATAATATGTTTTTTTGGTAAAATATTGTGACGATCAATATATACAAGCAATTCAATATTACAAGAGAACAAATATTATATTGAGTGATATTTTTACACTAATCACATAATAAAATAATTGTACACGTTCAATATTAGAATTTTTTTATTATTCTGTCTTTAATTTTATTATCTAAATATATAATTTAAAATATTTATCCGTGCCTCGCACGGGTAATTGAGCAATTATTTACTTGAATTCAAGCAAAGATAACATTAGAAAACATAATCGATTTAACCATTTTCATCATTTGCACTATATATTATTGATGTTATAATTTATATAATTATATATCGATCTAAATATTCTTAAAACATTATAACAAAATTCATTCCGTGCAACGCACGGGCGAAAATACTAGTACCATGAAAAAAAAATAGCAAAGAAGAAATTCAAATAATCCAAGAAATTTCCAATTATATATTTGATGGTATAACTTGTTGAATGTGTATTTTATTAATACCATGAAAAAAAATTTTAAAAATAGCAAAGAAGAAATTTCCAATTATATATTTGATGGTATAACTTGTTGAATGTTGACTATGATTGATGAGGATATCAATTTTTTTTTGTTCATCTATACTTTCTCAACCTGTTGAAGAACAATATCGCCTCCACTGAGGCTCGATCTCATGATCTATCATATGGGAGAGTCACTACATGTAATAGGGCTGTCAAAGTGGACCCCGCGGTGGGGCGGGTTAGGGTCATGAAAAAATAGGCCCGCGAAAATGCGGGCCTAATGGGGTGGGCCAAAATTAACCCGTGGCCCGCGGGCTAAGTAAACAAAATATAATATATATATATATATNAATTTAAAATATTTATCCGTGCCTCGCATGGGTATTTGAGTAATTATTTACTTGAATTCAAGCAAAGATAACATTAGAAAACATAATCGATTTAACCATTTTCATCATTTGCACTATATATTATTGATGTTATAATTTATATAATTATATATCGTTCTAAATATTCTTAAAACATTATAACAAAATTCATTCTGTGCATATTAACTTGCTGTGAACAGGAGTCCCTTTTTTCCTCTCTAGCTTTGTCTAGGGTTTTCGTTTCTTCCTAGGGTTTCTCAGGGTCTTCTTGACGTTTTTTTGATTTTCTTCCGGTGATTTGCCGGTGTTTCTTGTTTCTTACTTTGTTTCTTCTTCTCTTTCTGGTTCTCTGCGTTGCGCGGCGTCGTGCGCATGGCTGCATCACCCTCCCAGAATGCAGTTACGTCAATAACAGAACGGTGGGCTGACATGGCGCTTGAGGATGAGGAAGAAGCATTCGAACCGGTCGGCTTGGATGCTACGAGTGATGGCGAAGGCGATCTCCAGCCCTGGCCAGTAGTGGGGCGGTTTCTAACGGAGAGAATGGTGAAGTTGGAATACATGCGCCAAGTTCTTGCGTCAGTTTGGAAGCCGGTTAAGGGAGTACAGATTACGGAGCTGCGGCCAAATCTTTTCATGTTTGTTTTCTTCCATTTAACAGACATGCAGTATGTGCTTGATGAGGGTCCCTGGTCGTTCGAAAACTGTATCCTAGTTTGCCGACAAGTACCGGATGGGGTTCTCCCTGGTGACGTTCCTCTCCAATCGGTGGACATGTGGGTGCAATTGCATGGAGTACCAGTCGGCTATACATCGTCTGTGATACTGGAGCAAATCGGGAACTACCTTGGAGCATTTGTTAAGGGCGATGAACGGTTTGCGGGAGCTCCTTGGCTTGACTTCTACCGTGTGCGGGTCGCCTTGCCGGTGGACAAGCCGATTAAGAGGAGGATGAAGCAGCTCAAAAGGGATAAAACTTGGTGCTGGATTACCTTTAAGTATGAAATACTCCATTGTTTTTGTTTCTTTTGCGGCATGTTAGGGCATACTCACAAGTTTTGCTTAAAAGCAAAGAAGGCAGCCTTACCGGTTGATCAATATCCTTTTGGGCCCGAGCTTCGTGCGGGGCAGAGACGGGGGTCGAGAGCAGTGGGTGATAGCTGGCTGGTGCCGGTCGGAGGACCGCCTCGGTCGGATAATGGTCCGGAGAAGCCTACGACCGTCCTTCGTGGGGTTGCGGATATTCCGGTTGAGCCGAGCATAAAGGACTCTGATGTTGGTGTCGTCGCTATTGCCAAGCGTAGAAGGGAAGGCTCGGGTAACAGTGGTCACCGCCATGGTGGTACCTCTGATGTTATTATGACCGACAGTTCAAAAAACTTGCATGTGACGGGTTCTGGTTCCCAGACCCGCCCGTCATCATGAGTACCCACAGTTGGAACTGTCGTGGCTTGGGCAATCCACGAACAATTTGCGAAGTGTTGGACTTAGTGTCCCGTAAGAAGCCCGAGTTTGTGTTTTTGATGGAAACCAAGGTGGGACGGAGCCATGCAGAGCGGCTCCGTATCAAGCTTGGGTTTGAAGGATTATTCTACGTTGACAGTGTTGGTCTGAGTGGTGGTCTAGCTCTGTTTTGGAGAAAAAATAATACTGCACGTTTGTTGAGTTTTTCTAAGAATCATGTGGATGTGGAGGTTAGCATGGCAGGTCTGGGTAGTTGGAGGATGACTGGATTTTATGGTTTCCCTGAGCGGGCCCGGAGAAGTGCATCCTGGGGTCTCTTACGTTCCCTAGCAGACAGGTCTACCCTACCTTGGGTGGTTTTAGGGGACTTTAATGATTTACTTTTCCAGCATGAGAAACGTGGTGGTAATCCACATCCTGACAGCCTTCTACGCGACTTCGGGGAGGCTGTCAATGACTGCAGACTGACTCAGCTACCCATGCACGGCTATCAGTTTACCTGGGAAAGAGGAAAGGGCACTCTTGATTGGATGGAGGAGAGATTAGATAAAGTTTTAGCCAGGGCGGATTGGTGTGGAGCATTGCCAGATGCAACCGTGACTAACCTGCTCACCCGTTCTTCTGATCACTCGGCTCTCTTTTTGGGAGTAAAAGAAGATAGGCAAGCCTAGGGAGGAAGTCGAAAAACCTTCAAGTTTGAGATGGCATGGATTCATGATGAGGGGTGCCGAAAACAGGTAGAGGAGGCATGGCAGGAAGGAGTTGGGGATGGTCTGCTTGGCCGGCTGCAACACTGTGGTGACAGGTTGCAACGTTGGGGTGGTGATCTTTTCCATAAATTCGGTGAAAAAATCCAAAATTTACGGAAAGAACAGTTACACTTCAATGGGCGGTTGGATCACCATTCTCTAGGTGAGTATCAATGTATTGAGGCTGAGCTGTGCCGACTGGAGACTTAGGAGGAGGTGTTTTGGAGGCAGAGAGCAAAGCAGCACTGGTTGAAAGGTGCGGATGCCAACACCAAGTTCTTTCACAAGTATGCTTCTTCACGTAAAAAGAAGAATATTATTTCTAGCTTAAAAAATGAGTCTGATGTGCGGGTTGAGGGTGATGAGCTGCATACTGTTGTGCTTGACTATTTTCATGATATTTTTGCATCAAATATTCCCTCCTCCTCCACTATAGACTCTTTTGTTGCATCCATAGCCCCTCGGATCTCCCAACATCAGAATGAGGCCCTTTTAAGGCCGTTTGTGGCTGATAAAGTCAAAACAGCCTTATTTTCTATGTTCCCCGATAAAGCTTCAGGCCCTGATGGTATGAATCCAGGTTTTTATCAACATTACTGGGATGTGGTTGGCAGTGATGTTTCAGACTTTGTACTCAAGTGTTTGAATGAGTGCTCTTTTCCTCCTGATCTAAATGACACGAATGTAGTACTGATTCCTAAGAAAGCCTGCCCAAAGAGGGTGTCTGATCTCCGCCCTATAGCACTTTGCAATGTGGTTTATAAGATTATGGCCAAGATGGTGGCTAATAGAATGAAGCCTCTGTTAGGTGAGGTGATCTCTGACTCTCAGAGAGCTTTTATACCTAACAGACTGATCACAGATAATATTCTGATTGCTGCGAAAGTGGGCCACTATTTTAACAGAAAACAGAATGGCATGGTTGGTTGGAGTGCCCTAAAACTGGATATGGCAAAGGCATATGATCGAATGGAGTGGCCCTACCTACGTAAGATGTTACTGGCATTGGGTTTTTCTGCTCAATGGGTAAACCTGGTTATGCTCTGTGTGACCACAGTTTCCTACAATTTCTTGGTAAATGGTAAACAGGCTGGGCAGGTTACTCCGACCCGGGGTATTAGGCAGGGAGACCCCCTATCCCCGTATTTATTCATAATCTGTGTTGAGGGCCTTTCTTTATTGCTACAGCAGGTTGAATCCAGAAGGGAAATCCATGGCTGTAGAGTCGCCAGGGGGGCTCCCTCTGTCTCACATTTGTTCTTTGCAGATGACAGCCTTCTTTTCTTTAAGGCAACAGTTCAGGAGGCAGGGGCTATCAAGCAGTGCCTAGTTGATTATGAGAATATGTCTGGTCAGGCAGTAAATTTCCATAAATCAAGTGTGTGCTTTAGCAGAAATACATCTGAGGATGCAAGAGATGAGGTAGCATCTATTCTGGGTGTTGAGAAAGCACGAAATTTTGGTAAATACTTGGGCCTCCCATCCTTTATTGGAAGGGATAAAAGGGCAGTGTTTTCTTATGTTGAGGATAAAATCAAGCATAGAATTGGCTCATGGAACAAGAAGCTCCTTTCACAGGCAGGTAGGGAAATACTCCTCAAGAGTGTGGCCCAGTCTATGCCTACATTCTCCATGAGTGTCTTTTTGCTTCTGGAGTCGGTTTGTTTGTCAATTGAAAGGGCCATGAATCGGTATTGGTGGGGATCTGGGAATGAGAGAGGGATTCATTGGAAAGCTTGGGATCGCCTCTGTATTCCTAAGAAGTATGGTGGACTAGGGTTTAAGGATTTGAGGGCATTCAACCTTGCAATGTTAGGCAAACAGGCCTGGCGGTTCCTAACAAGGCCTCATTCGCTAGTAGCACGAATTTACAAGGCCAGGTACTACCCCATAACTTCTTTTATTGATGCCACTGTGGGAAATTGCCCGAGTTTCTGCTGGAGGAGTATCATGGCTGTGCATGAATTAATTTGTAGTGGTGTGAGGAGAAGAGTTGGAGATGGAAAATCTACTTTGATCTAGGGGCACCCCTGGCTTCCAGATGATCATTCTCCAATGGTCCAAACAGCTATGCCCCCTGAGCTTAATGGTTCCTTGGTCTCAGGTCTTATTAACCCATCAACCGGAACATGGGATGATCAAATCTTGCGAGACATATTCAATCCTACTGATGTGGAACGCATTCTACAGATTCCGGTTAGTCCTCATTATGAGGACTCTTGGTTTTGGCTTGGTGATCCCAAAGGAAATTATTCAGTAAAACATGGTTACAGGCGTATGACTGGAGATTTTGAATTTGCCCCAGGGAATTTTGACAAATGGCTACATCTTTGGAAGATTAAATGCCCTGCAAAGTGGAAAACTTTTGTTTGGAGAGCCCTCTCCAATACCCTTCCCACTACTACTAATTTAATTAT
>CM008344.1:5970572-5981452 GCA_002525835.2 Ipomoea batatas
TTACTGCAACTTCTCAACTTACAGGCAGCCCTGCAGACCAAAAGACACAAAAAGACTAAATCCCACACCAGCTTTCAGTTTTCTTCGTTCTTCTCACAGAGATGTGCACACTGGAAAAGCGGGGTAACATCTTCGTCTTGACACTAACTGGCAATGATGAGCACCGGTTACACCCGGACCTCATCAACTCCATCAGGGCTGCTCTCCGCCAGGCCAGAGCAGAAGCCACAGGCCCGTCGGTTTTGATAACCACAGCACAAGGGAAATTCTTCTGCAATGGCTACAACCTTAATTGGCTCTTACAGGACACTGCTCGCCGCTCAAAGATCATGTGCTCCCTGGTCCAACGACTCGTGGCTGACTTCTTCACTCTTCCCATGCCCACCGTCGCTGCCATCACTGGCCATGCCTGTGGCGGTGGCTTTGGACTTGCGCTCTGCCATGACTATATTCTAATGCGGCGTGACAGAGGGTTCCTTTGCATGAACGAGCTCGATATCGGGCGCAAGCTGCCAGCCTGGTTCTTCGCCCTCATGAAACACAAGATTGCATCCCCCTCAGCTCAGCGCGACATTGCCTTGAGAGCCACTATGCTGACAGGCGACATGGCGCTCCAGAAAGGTGTTGTTCACTCGGTCTACAACAGTGCAGAGGAGACCTTTAAAGCAGCTGAACAACTGGGGTTAGAACTGGTGAGCAGAAACTGGAATGGAAAGATATATGCCGAGATGAGGACAACCATGTTTGCCGAGGTATTGCACTTGCTCCAAAACGATGACATTGCCAAAGGCGAGACCGTTGAGATTGCTTCTCGAATGTAACTGAGGGTAACGGGCAATCACTGCTTAAAAGTGTTTACCTTAATTGCCATGTTTTGTTTCTACATTGTATACACAAGTAGTGGAATATAATGTGTCTACATTTCAATACATAAAGTTTTACTATAGCTTTCATTTGACAATGTCAAATGGGGCTGCTAGTGCTAGTCCACCTACTAGCCGGCTTTGAACATAGACTACATATATTATGAACATTGTCACGTGTCAATGAATAATTGACAATATATTAATCTGCTTATTAGGATAAGTGTTTGTGTTCCATTAGAATAAGTGCGTAACATATTATAATAATTGCATCTTATTATTGTATGATTTTATCAACTACTTTTGAATCAAATAGAAGCAAAATCTTGAGTTCAACTACTTGGAATGATGCAATTTGTATGGAGAGTTTACCAGCTTGGTTGGTATGGTCGTGAATTTTTACTATTAATCATTTAATTAATTGCCAAAGACTTTGTGATCTAGTGGCACCCGATGTTTCGATTTTACACTCCCATTCGAGTTTCAGTGGAGGCAACTGTTGACTCAAAAAAAATCATTTAATTAATTGGTTGGTGTGGTCGTGAATTTTTACTATTAGTCATTTAATTAATGTACGGCTTTTAAATTTCACTAACCATGTCAACATTTTTCATTTTCATTGTCAACATAATTTTATCTACTATTTCACAAATTGATATAAATTTCGAATAACAAAAATTATGTCTAGTTATGCACTTTATAAATCATAATCTCACCATGGAACTATGAGAGGAGGAGGTGAAACTCGGAGATTGAGCTCCATCTCCTTTTATATGGGAGACGAACCAACCGGTGTTTGCTTTCTATTTTTTTTTTTTTATTTTAAATTTTCATTTGATATCCATATCAATTTCTAAACAAAAATAAAAAAAAATAAAAATAAAAATGTTGACATTAACAATGATTTTTTTAAATGAAAAATAATGCCACATAAGCATGAAGACTGACAGACAACACAACACCTAACATGAAAACATATCATTTTGGTATAATTGTAGGATTTTAATTTGTTCAAACTAATTGCATTTTTTTATTTGAATTTGTTTGATGATTTATTTGACATTTTTTATAAGGTATAGTGTAATATTTAATTTCTGCCAAGATCTTGTGGTCTAGTGGCATTCGGGGTTCCGGTTAACACTCCCACATGGATGATGGGAGTGGAAGCAACTAGGCAACTGTTGACTCTTTGTGCTTCAGTAGGTTGAGTAGCTATGAACAGATACTACATTGTAACAAAGTCGGTAGTACTCAAAAGAAAAATATATTTAATTTCTAGTATTTGACTATACCCCTGAGAATAGTCCAATATATATACTCATAAAACTGATCAAAGGATCATGTATGGTACAAAGCTTTATCGGTCAATAGAGAGATAAACGGAGATGTGCACTTTGGAGAAACGAGGCAACGTCTTTATACTAACTCTCACCGGCGACGATGAGCACAGGCTAAATCCGACGCTAATCGACTCCATCAGAGCCGCCATCCGCCGCGCACGGGAAGAGGCGGTCGGGCCCTCCGTCTTAATCACAACCAGCCACGGAAAGTTCTTCTCCAACGGCTACGACCTCGCCTGGGCTTCCTCCGACACATCCCGCCTAGAGTCAATGGACTCCAACCTCAAATCCCTCGTCTCCGACCTCCTCAACCTCCCGATGCCCACCATCGCCGCCGTCACCGGCCACGCCTCCGCCGCCGGCTTCATCGTGGCGCTCAGCCACGACTACCTGCTCATGCGCAACGACCGCGGCTTCCTCTACATGAGCGAGCTCGACAAAGGGATGGAGATCCCCGCCTGGTTCGTGGCGCTGCTCAAGACCAAGGCCGCGTCTCCCACGGCCTGGAGGGAGGTGGTTCTCAAGGCGGCGAAGCTCACCGCGAGTATGGGCATGGAGGTCGGTGTTGTGGACTCGGCGCATGATAGCCCCGAGGAGACCGTCGAGGCTGCAGTGGAGCTCGGGGAGAAGCTCTTGGCGCGTGGGTGGGACGGCCGCGTTTATGCTCATTGTAGGAGGACTGTTTATTATAATGTATTAGTCTCACTTGGAAGCGATCTGGAGAATCGTTCTAGGTTGTGATCAATATAATAATGAAAAATGTTATCATATTCAAAGTCCAAAATAAAGGTTTTTTTTAGATAAAATTTTCTAAGTGTTAGACCATCTCCATCTCCAAAGAAGGCACCAAAACATTATTTTGGTGTAAAAATTTGGTGCAATCTTCCTCCAAAATAGTGTTGCACCAGATATAGTGTAAAACTATTCATTTAAACCATTTTGTGTATGCCTTTTTATTTTTTTTGCCAATTATTTATTTTTAAAAATTTTATTATTAAAAATAAATTATAAAGATTTAAAGATCTCATTGATGAGACGTTTAAACCGAGATTAATATTGACTATAAAATAATTAAAATTAAAATACATGAAAACATAAATTACATTTTAAAAATATTATTATTTATATCAAAATTATATTTTACATTAAAATAATTAAGGTAAATAAAATTAAAGTTTTAAATTATAAGACTACAAATTATTCGAGATGACGTTATAAAAGTTACCAATAAATAAATAGAAAAATAATCAAATATGCCCTTGAATTTTTTATTTAAAAAAGTTAACTACACTCTTGAATTACAAAAACAAAAACAAAATTATATTAACTTTAGAACTTTTGAAAATGTAATTAGAATATTGCAAATTATATATTATTATAAGTTATGTTAATATGAGTATGATTATTGTCAACATTTTCCTACTAGTTGATTCTCTTATTTCACTACTTGAATGTCATGAGTATGGTTCTTGTTAATAGTATCTTGGTTGAGCGGATTGCATGCATAAGTCTTTGTAGTGTGATTTGCCTTTTCCATGTAGTTTGTTGACAAATTTTTGTTGGGTGTACCCAATTTTTGACCATCGGACGCAATGCTTAATCTACTTGTTAGATTGTAGGCACCTCTTTTGGGTGTGACAGTTGGCTTGAAAATTTAAGACTACTCCATACTCAAAGTCAATTTTACAACTACAAATGAGTGAAGTTTACTTAGCCAGTTAGCCTACACTTTTAAATAGTGACTGCATGTTTCCCTCGTCATAAAAATTTATTAATATATTGAATGTTCTTTATATATATTGATTAAAGAGCATTTGATCATGAATAAATTTTGATCCTGAATATAATTTTAAAGAGCAAATAATGTCAACATATATATTAAAATTTTTACATTATTTGGTTAATGGATAATTTAATTTCAATAAAATTCCTTACTATGTTTTAGTATTTTAGACATTTTGAAAGAAAAATTATAATATAAATCTGATTAAATTCATATATAATTTTTATTACATAAAGACATTTATATTTATATACTTATTATTTTTATAACTTATTTTTTAACAATCAAATAATAAAATTAATATTTCAAATAATTTTTTTCATAAAATTTAAATTCAATTTCTTTCCGATTCTTCCCTACCAATCAAATTGAGATCGTGGTACAATTGCTGATGTAATAATTGTTACGCCTAGCCATCTAAAGGCACGCGTGCGGCGGTTAACTCCGAGGAGAATTCGGTCTTTTTATCATCACCTCACAGCTCACACGGAAATTCTCTTTCCTCTGTGGCTCTGTATGTCGTCAGCCCCCGGAACAGCCATTGACGGATATATATAAACGGAAAGAGAGAGAGAGAGAAAGTGAAGGAATGAGCAATGGAGGATAGCAATAAGCTGGAGAAGCAAATGGCAGTAGCAGAAGCTGCATCCAATCGGAATTCAATGGAAAACCCTAACACATCGGGACGGCCGGCTCTTCCTGATAACAAAGTTTCCTCGAATAGCAGAGAAGAAGGAGAACTCAGTGCCTCCGATGACGACGTAGTATTCCTCCTTTTCCTAAACCCTAGTTCTCCGTTTAACTTTCATGTTTTGAGCTCGATACTGTCGGCGTTTATCGTGTTTGTGTGTGTATACGGGTTTCAGGCTGCTCGAGTTCTTTGCTTCAGTGTTCTCTTGATAGCGTCTTTTTCCTCGTTTGCTCCAATTTTTATTTTGCGCTTATTTTCTTTCCTTTTGTTTCAGCTACGCTCATTTGAATTTTGATAATGAATCATAGGGAAATGAAAGGTTCAAGAAGTTCCGCAATGATTTAGTTGTTGCTTTGTACCCTTGTTCTGCAGTTTGATTTGATTTTGGTCTAAGTGGCTTTTAAGTGTGAAATATTGTATTCTCTAATAGCCGATTCCAAATCTCAAAGAGTTTAGGGAATTCTGCGTGACAGGAAAATCAACATCTTAGCTCCACTTCTCTATTCGCTGGTGTCAATACTGCTCAAGTGAAGCCCATGGAAGTTGAGTTGGTTAAGGATTCTCAAGGTGTTGAGGCAGGTACATGCTCCAATGGCTTTTGTAAATTTGGAGATACAGATTTTGTGGTTCATGCCAATGATGCATGGCTTTACTTGACTTTGAGAGTGATCAATATAAGTTGGCTTCTTTGAATATGTTTTGTATCTTTATTTTATGTGATCCATTCATTATCCAATATCCATGCATTACTTCGTTCATTCTTAACAGAACAGGATTTGAATTCCAATCAAATAGGAGGATTTTGTAGTTCAGACCTTTCATTTTCCTGTTTAGACCTATTGCAAATCTTTTTCTGAATTCTTTATCAACTTACCCTTTGCTTATATTTCTCTTCTTACCTGCAGGAAGGCATGTGTCTTCTAAGCCATTGGCTAGATTAAGTTCACAAGCTTCTCATGAGTCAAATTGCAATAAGAATTCTGATAAGAATCGAGGCTCATTTGTTCCATTCCTAATAAGTTTTTCAGATGATGACAGTGGCAGCGACTCTGGAGATACTAGACAGAGAAAGATTTTGGCAACAGAAAGCAGGAGCCTATCTCTAGATAAAAGTAGGAAGCCACCACAAGCAGCAGTTGCTGTACGAAGACCTCAAAAATTAGAGAAAGTGATGAGAAATGAGGCAAAAATGACAAGAAAAATGCCCCATAGTCACACATTTGTTTCTTCATTGCCTAAAATCAGTGGGACCACTTCTAAAAGTGGTGGATCATCACTAAATGTTAGGAATCGTAATAACTTTAAAAAGACAACTGGTCCATCTCTTGTACGTAATACAAATGCCATCTTGGACAATAGTAAACTACAAGATTTACGCCAGTTGATTGCTGTTCGGGAGAATGAATTGAAGCTTAAGAGTGCCCAGCAATCCAGGAATGTTAGCTCAACTAAATGTAGGGATCCTAGTGTTACAGTTACAAGCAATGCCACGGCAAGTGCGCGTTCNACAAATCTAAGAGCAGCACATCTCTTTGCTCTCAATCATGTTAGGTGTATTGCAGTGCTTGAAGGCCTAGAGTGTAGTAGGAATTTGCTGGAGAGATATATCAAGCTTTACCCATCTTGTTTGGAACTTGTTTTGATGTCAGCTCGGCTAGAACATGATTTTTGTAATTCGAGTTATGAAGGATTTGAAGAAGCTTTAGATAACTGGCTGGATGAAGTTCCTGGAGTCCAGTGTATTTGGAATCAGTATGCTGAATGTGCATTCGGCGATGGCAGACTGGATGTTGTGAAGGAAGTAATGGATAGATGGTTCCAGTCTTTAGATAGAATAGGCAGCAAGGGCTCCAATGATTCACCCCAGTTGGCTTCAGTCTCAGATGTGCATTCTTGGCTTTCTGGTTCTAGCCAGAATGACATTGTATTCGGGCTACTCAATTCTGCTATCTATAAGCTACTGCAAAATGATCAGACTGAAGCTCGGCTGGCTTTAGATAGGGCATTGGGTGCTGCTAATCATGAGAATTATAGTCACTGTGTGAGAGAGCTCATCTTGTTCCTGACAGCAGATAGCTTGCAATGCAATGATTGTACTCGTGTTGGGAGCGCTTTACAAGTTCTGAGAGGCTACCTGTTTGATACCCGTGCTTCCCTTGCCTCTGAACCATTGCCCAGAAAGTTCATCCAGAATATCAAGAAACCAGGACTCAAGCAACTAGCTGGAAAATTGTTGAGCCCTGTTCCCTCGGACCCCTCACTAGTAAACTCGATTCTTGAAGTGTTGTTCGGTCCAACTCTCTTACCTCACACGTATAATAAGTTGAGTGATATGGTAGACTTGGTTGAAAGTTTAATGGAGATTCTTCCTTCTAACTATCACTTAGCAATTTCTGTCTGCAAATGGCTAAGCAGGGTAAGCAACACCACATCTTTATCTGCGAACGTTTCCTTTTGGGCGAGCTCTCTCTTGTCAAATGCACTCTTGCAAGCCATTCCCGTAGCAGCGGAGCACGTATGGGTGGAAGCTGCAAATCTTCTGCATAGCATGACAAATTCCGTGGCCATATCCATCAATTTTCATAGGAGAGCCTTATCGATATATCCTTTCTCGATCAAGCTTTGGAAATCTTATGTCAACCTATCTATGGCCACAGGAGATGCAGAGTCAGTGAAAGAAGCTGCAAGAGAGAAGGGTATTGACCTGAATTAACTACTAATGTAGAGGAGCAATGCCAGCTGATTTTAACATATAGTGAAGTGAATCAAATTTTGGTCATTGTTTTGTTCGCGTTTGATAGATCAATATAGGTGGTAAACGGGAAAGGTATATACATGACTGCAAAGATGGTGGGTGTACGTACACAGGAAACATAAATAGCTAACAACTTGGGTAATTTTGTTTTGGAGACAGGCTCAATCTCTCCAACTGTTCTCTCATTGTCTGGAGAATAAAGTGGTAAAATTTGAGTCAGTTTTGTGTTTGCCTCGAAATATTGGATTACTAATGACTAGACCTGATATTAAACTTCATTTTCCATACTTGTCTCTC
Source organism: Ipomoea batatas (assembly GCA_002525835.2). Taxonomy (NCBI): domain Eukaryota; kingdom Viridiplantae; phylum Streptophyta; class Magnoliopsida; order Solanales; family Convolvulaceae; genus Ipomoea; species Ipomoea batatas. The sequence continues at coordinate 5,978,302 of CM008344.1, forward strand.
TTCAATGTGGAGTTCATACACAATTTAGTCCTCGACTAGAGTGACTTTCCTCGATTTAGTTATGAACTTCTTTTTTGTGCTTAATTGGGTTTTCAATTTTGATGGCTATACTTAATTGAGTCCTAAGTTGTTAGAATCAAGGATTAAATTGAAAAGAACCACTATAGTTAATGACTAAATTGAGTATTAACCTTTATAGTTGAGGATTAATTTAGACAAAATCACTATAGGTGAAGACTAAATTGGGCATTAATAAAAGAAAAATTATAAAATTACAGTTACAGGTCGATGACCCAATTCCAAAAGAGTATATTACAATTATTTGTATTAACTATTACAATGAAAACAATAACTATTATAAAAGTTGGCGAAATTCATGTGGATGTGACCTGGGCAGCTCTACCTTTCAATTCAAAGACACTGTAATATCCTTGTTGACGCCTTGAACTACTTGTGGTTGTTTATTATCAATTGGAAGTGCATGATTTTGATCATTATTATCCGGTGAAGTTTGATCATTGGATTTACCCCATATAACCAGGTACAATCCAACAAGAACAATTACTGCTCCCAAAACCCTTCATTACAATAAAGGTGTATCATCCCATGTCAGAAACATTATTAACAAGTTTATTCACTTATTTCTCAGAAAGAAAAGAAGATGTATACCTTCCCATATATAATTTCTCAGAAAGCACAAAGGATCCAATGATGGCGACGAGAACCATGGATAGGGGATTAAAGGCAGTAACAAAAACAGGTCCTTTTACCTTCATTATTATCCCATATATGTAATACACAGCCCCTGACCTCACTAACCCCTGCATCATCAGTTCATACATTGTTATCCAAAAACTGTATTTAGTTTTTTAATTTGATAGTATGCCACATATTGAGTTTATGAAAAGTGTAGTAAAAATAGATGAAAAAGAATTTAGATTTTACGTGATAAACATAAGTTAGGAGTGTCATATCCCAGTGTAGAGACCAAACGGAAAGATTTCCCCTCTCGACTATTAACGTCAAAATACTGCATTGTATTGATCCCATTGTGCATATCAATGTAGTGAGAGAGAGCCCGGCAGGGTATGACTTAATCATATTTGCCTATTAAGACAACAAAACATCAATTATTAGTTTTTGTGTTTTTTTTTTTAAACAAAACATTTTAAATAATGTTATATTGTAGCTCTATCTTTACACAATGAATTACTGTAAAAAATTGGCTGTTTTTTTTGCTTGTTTGGTGGCCTTAACTAAAATTCTATTTAGGAGATCGTTTAGTAAAGTTAGAGGCAGAGCAGATAAACCAGTGACAATAAGAATAAAACAATTTGATTGTTCCAATTACATTGTTTCCGCTAAACATTTACCTCTCTAAGTTAAAATTCATGATATTAAAGTAGTAACCGCTTCAACCAAATTTCATCTAAAAAATCCTCAGTCCCACTCGCCCAAACACAACCTAAGGGGCTTGAATAAAAACATGATTTAATGAATTAAAAACTTTCACACACACACACACACACACACACACACACACATATATATATATATAAACAAAAAAGGTGCGTTGGCAATTAGTAGTTGATATCCGATAGCAGATAGGTGTTTTGACTAACTAGTAATATTAGTAGTTTGTAGGGACATGCCCTGTCCTATTATTTTATAGGCGTAGGGCGTGACAAAAGAAAAGGCCCTAGCATTATATCTAAAATTTAAATTACGTTAGGAACAAATAATAATATCAAATACCTTGAAATAAGATTCACAAGTTTTTTAAAACTTTACATATATAATAATAATAATCATGAAAAAAAAATTATAGGTGCTTTACTAAATGTAAAATAATCAATAACTACATCAGTGCATTCATAAATAAATAATTATTGTTTATAAAAACGAATAAACAATTTAAAGCTGAAAAAGCTTACAAACAATTACATTGTTATCATATAAATAATAAATTATTTATTAATAAAAATTTATAAATAAAAACTTTTAAAAAAAAGACGGAACTAAAAATATTTTTGACTGGGGACGAGAAATTAAAATATTTCAAAACACGAAAAAAATTATTCATAACAAAATATGAAACATAATTAATTGAATAAAATAGTTTGGATAGAAAATAAATTATAAATCATACATATTCTATATCGATATAATATTTAAAAATACATTTTCTTTTAGCTATATGCCCTATATCAATTTCAAGTCTTTCTACAGTAAATTTATTAAAAGGGTGATTATAAAGATAAGCAAGTATAAAATTATTATTATGAGGACTTGAACCTATAACCCTTGTCAACTTACTAAAGTACAAAGAGTCAAATACCGCCTTCACTGAAACTTAAACTCACAATCTTCCATATGGAAGAGCAACTTGGTGCCACTAGATCTCGAGATCCTTGACATTATGTTCAACAGTTAAAATTGTCAAATTAATTAATTTTTAATTGATAAGTCATTTACCAATTAAACACCCAAAACATGTGTACCTGAAGAATTATAAATATGGCTGTGCTAATACAGCTCCCAGCGAGCAAGAGCGTAGCCTTAATGGGATCACTATGTTGATTCATAACATGTTGAGCAGAATGAAATACGACGTGGTTTGAGTGCTTAGTCCAAGGCAACAAGATGATGGGTCCCTTAACAAGCGTCATTATCATGGCCCCACCAATTGCTGACGCTGTTCCAACTATCTTTGCCTGACTATGCAAACTCTTAATCTTCACTTTCTCAAGCCTACATGTAAAAAAAAGTTATTTCCTGTATAAAAATTATTTTTTAAAATATTATGTTTGGAGTGGCACTAATATATATATAGTAGAGTTGAGGTGTGGACGCGTTTTTCCGTGTGGTCGGTGCGGTTTACACCACTCAATGTTAAGAAATACACCACAGAAATATGCACTATTAGGTACATATCACCAAAAAGACACAACTAGGTATGAAAAAATATACCACACAGTGTTCAGAAATGCACAATTAGAAACATGGGAGTTATGAGGTGCATTTTCATTGTGGTGCGTTTCTTAACATTGAGTGATGCATTTCTTAACACTGAGTGGTGTAAATCACACCGACCGCACAGGAAGACGCAACCACATTTGAATAGAAATATATATATATATATATATATATA
>CM008344.1:5992165-6002276 GCA_002525835.2 Ipomoea batatas
AACATAGATGAACAATTCAACCAAGAAATCATGAAACGAATAATCAACTAAAGAAGTAATACCATGGTTTATCTTGCATTGTGAACCTTATCCAAAATGACATTCAGATAGTTATGTACTCACAATTAATTTATTATACATAAATTATGTACGTATTACAATTAACATACTATATATTTGTAGCTAACATATTTTATGTACTTGCTTAGCTTGTTAATATTTTTTGAGTACTACTTGCTTGTTAATATATTATGTACCTTTACAACTACTGAGTTAAGATATTATATAGGTGTAATTAATAAATTATGTATTAACAACTAACATATTATGTATCTTCAATTAATTTATAAATATATAATCGATTGATATGTTAACTTCAAATACATAGTTTAAAATTTACTACTGTTAAAGTGGACCGAAATCCACGGGCTAGCCAGCCCCTGCCCGTGGTGGGACGGGTTAGGGCTACAATAAAAGATTACCCGCGAAAGAGTTGGTCTAACGAGCTTGGCCCGCTAAGGTTGCGGGCTGCGGGTATATATATATATACACACACATTGTGTAATGTGTACACATGACTGTATAATAAATAAATAAATAAATAAAATAAAATAAAAACTAAAGCTCCCGGTCCGACTCCCGAGACTCGCCAACCCACGTAGGACAGGCTAATAAGGTCGCATGAACCCTAGTAATTGGGCTTAACGGGCCAGCTCGCAAAAGCCTACCAGGAATTAGGTCATCGGTGCGGCGGGTTTACCCGCTTGGACATTAATGGTTTGAATATCATTTTAGTTTGTGTTGATCGACAATGTAATGTGGATCCGTACGTAGGTCCATGGTATAATTTGCCCGGAAGAAGTTGTCTAAATAAATAAAAACTATGAGGAAGAAGTATATACCATTAAGCTCAGACTCAGGCATTTTAACGTATAGATCCTGTGCTTCACTGTAATACAATCTCATGTCGTGTAAGTCACCATACCACAGCACATCCGACAGCCTCAGCCCAAGCATAGGCTGAACAAGAACAATTACCTAAGCACGCCTTCTCGCAATCTGCCAAACTCATTGCTGTCCTGTTCCCCAACATCCTGGAATTGTCAGGCAATTTTATGTCAGAGAACTTCTTGAACCCTTGCGGTTCGCTACAGTTCAACGGCTTCCGCCGAACACAACCGCTGGACCACTGAAGCGATTCCCGCTCGAGAGGCGATGTGGGTTGAAACCCATCCAGACATTCACATGGAAACAGGTTGATGGTGTTGCATAGGTTGTTGTTACCGCAGGTTCCATATGTGTCACAATGGTCGCCTTGTATGGGATTAGTATCAAGCCAACCGTTCTTGTTTTTGCTCCATATGTACACCGTCATCACCCCTGTGTGGGTCACCACTGCCCTCGAAATAGTCGAAGCTTCAGGACATTGATACCAGAAATACACATCTTCATCGTTGTAAACCAAAGAGATCTTAATAACACTCGTGTAGTAGAGATCCAACATTGAATATCGGCCAAGCCTGGTACCATCCCACGTTCCAGTTCTGAACTGTACAGTTTCACCCTTGCGGAGGATTACTGTCGGAAGTCCAAGAATGTCTAGTCGAAACGTGAAACTGAAATCCCCAGTTGAGGGATCATTTTCGGTTCTCCAGGATGTCAAATACCATTCTGTTTTTGTTTTGAGGTTCCACCCAAGCTTCATCCCAGGAAGCAGTGTATTGCCGGGATAGTCGAAGCTTTGCCAGACGAAGCTATGGCCGTTCTTCACGACCAGGTTACCGTTGTCCAGGAGGTGCAGGGAAGGGTTCTTGATGCCTGGAGACGATGAATTTGAGCTCCAAACTAAATTTTCTTGATTGGTATGGGTGATGGTTATGTCTCCGGTGGGTGTGAGCATGAGGGCACCGGAGAAATCAGGGATTGGATTGTTGTTGTTGGCCACCCAGACCACTGTCTGTTCCGGCACATTTCCGTACCAGATTCCGAGGTATCGGTTTCTTGAGGTCCCCGGGCTGAAGAATCCTAGGACAAATGTTTGACTAGCAGAGACAAGCGTTGTCGTTGCGCCGTCATCTGAGAGTGTTTGGTTTGTGGGTAAGGTATCAACCGCGGCTGAAAAGTTGGGGATGGAAGTAATAGATATGAAGAAGAAGAAGACGATGATAATGATGATGAGGAAGACCATGGCGGAAAAATTGTAGCTACAATAGCTATATTGAAGGGGAATGTAATCTCACAAATATTTAAATAGCTAAAAAGTCATCACTTACAAAAACATTGTTTGGTAACATAGTTAGCTTATCTGTGAATTTTAATTTATTTGACCATGTATTATTAGCTAATTGATTTGATTAAACATCTAATATGATTGTTTGATTAAATATATTTTTGTAATAACTTATTGTTCTAGGGTCACACTTGTGTGAGACCCGTCTCACAGATTCTTATTCGTGAGACGGGTTGGGCTGGGTCAAAGCACCATGCAAATGTCATACTTATATGTGCAAATATCATACTTATATGCTCAAATATAACACTAATCAAGAATAGAATTTTTGTTACTTATAAGAGAAAAGTACTATATTTTTCATAATAAGTAAGGTTGACAAGTACCCCTTACTTATAAGGGCAAATATAATACTTTTGAGGAAAAATGTAATACTTTTAAATCGAAATGTAAAAGTATTGTATTTTCCTTTTAAAGTATTACATTTATCCTTAAGTAACAAAAATTTTATTCCTGATTAATATTATATTTGAGCATATAAGTATGACATTTGTGCATATAAGTGTTACATTTGCATCTTGACCCGACCCGACCCGTCTCATGGTGAGACAGTCTCACACAAATTTTTGTCATTGTTCTAAAATGTTAAAATTCAAAAAGCTAGCTGTTCAAATCAGCTAATAACTAATTTAAAATACTATCAAAATACTAAAGTTGTGCAAAAAATGTAATTGGATATGATCTTTTAATTTCAAAAAGCTTCTAAACCCGTTGCTATGACTCATTTCTCATCCAATCACTCTACTATAATTCATTGGAGACTTCGCTAGTAATTCGATTATCGAAGCAACTCATTTCTTCTCCAATCACTCTACTATAATTCATTGGAGACTTTGCTAGTAATTCGATTATCAAATCTTGTGGGAGGAGGTAATTACTTATGGCCCATTTTAAAATAGATTAGACCTTGACTCTCATCTTCAATTAAATGAAAAGAAAGAGTTAGTGATCTCTATCTTTAATTAAAAGACTTTTGAAGATATATATTTGTCTTGATCCGTGTCTAAAGATCATAGCGGATGATCCTGATCAAATCGAAAATGGCACCTTTGGACACGTTACCATAGAAATTTACAGTAGATCCCATGGGTCATGGACACGCGTTAAGACGTTTTGTCCAATCAAGTTGTACCTTTTTCATTGGATCTAATATAATGTATTTTTTTTTTTTTTGAAAACAAAGGAAATTCATTACTTAAATAGAGTCAAGCTCCAAAACATGAACAAGAGAAGGAAAAGGGACTGTAAAACAGTCCTCACGATCAGACTTAGATAAGGCCTCCCTAGCAAGGAAATGAGCGACCCTATTCGCAGACCGTTTAGCAAACAAAAAGCTAAGATTGACAAAGTCAGTAGCTAGGCTTCTAATATCACTAATAATAAGATCAAAAGAAGTAACGTTGCTGCATTTNGATTTGATTAAACATCTAATATGATTGTTTGATTAAATATATTTTTGTAATAACTTATTGTTCTAGGGTCACACTTGTGTGAGACCCGTCTCACGGATCGGGTCGGCTGGGTCAAAGCACCATGCAAATGTCATACTTATATGTGCAAATATCATACTTATATGTTCAAATATAACACTAATCAATAATAGATTGCTACTTATAAGATAAAAAGTAATATATTTTTCATAATAAGTAATGTTGACAAGTGCCCCTTACTTATAAGGGCAAATATAATACTTTTTAGGAAAAATGTAATACTTTTAAATCGAAATGTAAAAGTATTGTATTTTCCCTTAAAAGTATTACATTTACTTGTGCAAGTGTTACATTTGCATCTTGACCCGACCCGACTCGACCCGTCTCATGGTGAGACAGTCTCACACAAATTTTTGCCATTGTTCTAAAATGTTAAAATTAAAAAACCTAGCTGTTCAAATCAGCTAATAACTAATTTAAAATACTATCAAAATACTAAAGTTGTGCAAAAAATGTAATTGGATATGGTCTTTTAATTTCAAAAAGCTTCTAAACCCGTTGCTATGACTCATTTCTCATCCAATCACTCTACTATAATTCATTGGAGACTTCGCTAGTAATTCGATTATCGAAGCAACTCATTTCTCCTCCAATCACTCTACTATAATTCATTGGAGACTTTGCTAGTAATTCGATTATCAAATCTTGTTGGAGGAGGTAATTACTTATGGCCCATTTTAAAATAGATTAGACCTTGACTCTCATCTTCAATTAAATGAAAAGAAAGAGTTAGTGATCTCTATCTTTAATTAAAAGACTTTTGAAGATATATATTTCTCTTGATCCGTGTCTAAAGATCATAGCGGATGATCCTGATCAAATCGAAAATGGCACCTTTGGACACGTTACCATGGAAATTTACAGTAGATCCCATGGGTCATGGACACGCGTTAAGACGTTTTGTCCAATCAAGTTGTACCTTTTTCATTGGATCTAATATAATGTATGAGTAAATACCATTGGAGGTCCCCGACTTTGATGGCACCGCCACTTGTAGTCCTCAACGTTTAAATCAATCACTTTTAGTTCTCCGACTTTGATGACAACACCACTTTTAGTCCTCAATTTTTAAATCAACAACTTTTAGTCCTCTTACTTTTTGTTTCTAGCCACCTATGGTCCATCCTTTACAATTGAACATCTAATGTCATTTTCTGAAGGGCAATTCAGTCATTTCATAATTAATGTATTAAGTATTATGTTTCATCATCAAAATAATTGAAGAAACCCTATTCTCCACTCTCCTTTGTTAACACTAAATTTTCGACCAAATGACTGAATTGCCCTTGAAAAAATGACATTAGATGTCCAATTGTAAAGGAAGGACCATAGGTGGCTAGAAACAAAAAGCAAGAGGACTAAAAGTGTTTGATTTAAAAGTTGAGGACTAAAAGTGGCAGTGCCATCAAAGTCAGAGGACTAAAAATGGTTAATTTAAAAGTTGAAGACTAAAAGTGGCGGTGCCATCAAAGTCGGAGGACCTCCACTGGTATTTACTCTATAATGTATATATCATTGAACAAATGAAAATATTTTTTTTGACACCGAACTTAATGTGAAGTTTTAAAAGAACTATAAAGTTTCTAACATGATATTCAATTAAGATTATGCAAATGTATTACCAAAGAGGACAATATTCAAGCTTTTATTTTTCATATGCACAAAGACAAGTAACTTCTCTTCACCATGCATGAATGCTGCAACCTAATAGCCCTGTGTTGGAGTTTGGAGATCAATAATATTTCATTTTTGAACTCTTGAATGCCTTGTCATGAAAAATTATGTAGTCTTTTTACAGCTATTTCCTGCCCATCTATTAATATCCCCTACATAAAATTTTTAGTAGTTATTAATCCAATAGGAATGCATCGATCATTATTAGCTTCTACAAAGTGTGCAATACAATAGATAAACCATCATCACTACCTTGTAAACGGGACTAAATCCTACTGCACCAAGCTTTTATCATCATTGATGAAGTTGTTGGTAGCCGGCTAGCCGCCACTAGTTCATCAAAACTAATTATTGGTAGCTCTAATGAATCTCCTAGTAATTCAAGACTTTCTTCCTTTCCTATAACTACATGACAATAAGGTAAGATGTCAATCTTAGCTCGAAATGGATAGGCTGGCCCAATAAAAAATCAGTTCGATAAGCCAGATGATTTGAACAGGTTAGCCCGAGCGGCCGAGATGTCATTGAGTTACAATATAATCCTGCTCGTGATGAGGATGCCAGTGACTGTTCTATTGGCTCCCTTTGATGTCTAGCGCCCAAGTGCAAGCTAGATGTATAACCTCTTCTGACAGAGAGGAAATCAACATAGACATCAAGGCCTGATCATGATGAAACCAAATCACATGAGCCGGATTGGCTTGTGGAACAACGTTATCAGTAGTTTGGAAGAAATAAAACATCTAGACATGGGTAACTACCATCAATAAACTCCATTAACCCATGACCTTGGAGAAAATGCACCACTTGTGAATTTTTATGAGTCAACTTAATACTGATAAAGTGATGAACAGTAGAAAACGGATTAAAACCCACAAAGTGCCACAAACACATATGAAGTAGCAGCTGCATTTGAGACGGTATATTCAGATGAGTTAACAGATTCATCAGCCATGGGAAGAAAAGAGAGAAAACCCTAGCCAACTGATTCTACCATATAAGAACTGAATGTATTGTATTGAATTGAATGATTTACAAAGATACATACTATAGGGATATATATAATGAGAGAATCTCATGAAGACTAGAATATGGAGTCATAATCCGATTCAAATACATAGAGTCCTAATAATCATAATAAATAATAAATTAATTATTAATTAAAAAAAATTATAAACAACAGTTACAAACAGATGTGAAGCTAAAAATCTGAATAAAAAATATATGATTTTAAAATTGATGGATAATATACTAGGTGTGCGTCACATGGACCGGCCCAAGAAAATAACTGGATCATGAAGGCCCAAAAAGGATATATCCCGTACAGAGCCAAGGAAGAGTTTAATAAGGATCGGACTTAGTATTTGTAATATAATAAGGGTTATGGCTTATTATTCGTAATGTAACAAGGACTCCTAATATGAGGCCATCTAGGATTCTTATTCCTTGTAGGGCTTTAGGCCCAAAATATGTATAAATATACTATCCATACATGGAGGAAATGACAAGCAATTCTGAATAATACGATACCTATATTATCTCTCTAGATTTTCTTCATATTATCTCTATATTTTTCCTATATTCTCATTATATTAGCGATAGTGTTGGCTTGCTCTTGACTACCCAAAAGTCATAAAACCAACAATTGACATTGCACTTTTCGTCTTTTCTTGCTCATTTTTTGTCCCTGGGTTATATTAAAATTACACATTTCGTCCCTAAGCGAAAAGTGCAATTTTTTCTTTCATAAATTATATAAAAAAAAAGGAAAATTGTATTTTTGGTCCCTAAGTTATATGGTAATTGTAGAATTCGTCCATAAGTTATGGTAATACTCACTTTTCGTCTCTAAGTTATCATTGGCATTCGCTTTTCGTCCTTGAGTTATTCAAATTGCAAATTTTGTCCCTAAGTTATCATTATGTTGCACTTTTCGTCCCTAACTTAAGTGTGCAAACTTCGGTAATTTTTGTTTAAGAAATTTTTATTCGAACTTTTTCAGTAAACTTCGTTAAAAAAATTGACGTGAACCGGAAAAGTTCAAATAAAACTTTTTTAAATGAAAATTTATCGAAGTTTGCACACTTAAGTTAGGGACGAAAAGTGCAACGTAATGATAACTTAGGGACGAAATTTGCAATTTGAATAACTCAGGGACGAAAAGTGCAACGGCAATGATAATTTAGGGACGAAAAGTGAGTATTACCATAACTCAGAGACGAATTATACAATTACCCTATAACTTAAGGACGAAAAATGCAATTTTCGCTAAAAGAAACAAAAATAAAAATCCTGGGCCTAGCCCTGGATCAGCCCATGAAAGACTCGGGCCGGGCTAAGCCCGACACAAAACCAACCCAGATAATTTATGACCGGTCCCAATTCATGCCGCAAATTATGCTGTGGACCTGGATCCAAAACTACATCATTTTTGTCTTTATTATTATTATTATTTTTAATTAGTAAACATATTGCTAAATATAGAGTTGTCCAAAAATGTGTGAATGTAGAGGTTCAAAGTGTGAATGTAGAGTATAGAAATCGTGAATGTAGATTTATGATTGTGTGAATGTAGAGTTGCCCAGAAATGTGTAAATGTGGAGGTTTCAAATTGTGAATATGGAGTATAGAAATCGTGAATGTAGAGTTATGCATGTGTGAATCTGTAATAGAGTTAAGAAGTTCTAGCAACTTGTAGCCCTGTAATGTGTGAATGTGGAGTTCTCAAGTTGTGAATATGGAGTATATGACCTGTGAATATAGAGTTTTGAATGTGTGAATGCATAACAGTGGTAATATAGTTATTAAACATATAATCCTGTAAAGTGTGAATGTGGATTTTACAAAGTGTGAATGTAGAGTATCATATAGGGGGTGTTTGGCAAACGGCTGATAGCTGGTCGGTTTAGCTAGTAGCTGATGGCTGATTGCGTTAACTGGTTTGACCAGCTGGTTGTATTAGCTGGTCATAAAAAACTGTTTGGTACATTAGCTGTTTACTAGTAGCTGATTGAATGTAAAATGACATTTAAGGGTATTATTATTATTATTATAAAATAACAAACACACCACTCATTTAAAAATAAATCCCATTGATTTTAAAAGATAAAATAGTCAATATACCCATTGTTCCCAACCAGCTGATACAAAAAACTACATTCATTAGCTTTTCAATTTTCAGCTTATTGGCCCAATAAGCCAAGACCAATAAGCCATTTACCAAACACTTCAAAATAGCTTATTGGTTGGTCAAAAAGCTAAACTTGGTCAAATAAGCTAAAATTTGGCTTATAAGCCAATAACCAAACACCCCCATAATCCTGTAATGTGTTAATGTAGAGTATAGTGTATGTGGTTGAGCCAGCCTGAGAGCCAGCCATCCTAGTTAAGGTGTAGACAATCTGGTTCGTTGACCTATTGATATGAACGACAAATACAGTGTCAAAAAATTTCATAAGTGTTGTACAGGATTGGACAACAGAACCTAAATATGATCTGTTTGTAATGGGGTTACCACAAGGTAATGCAAAAATACGTGTGCTGCATCATCTTCAAAACTTAAGAAAAAAGAAATTAAATTATAAAATTAAAACCTTGAACGTGTTGAACTATACAACTATATATACTATCATGCTTTTGCTGGTCTTTCAATTCGATCAGTCTCCAGCTACCGGCCGTCTAGTATAGTAACCGTCACATGATTCACACTACAAGTTTCATCGTAGTTCGTTGAGGAATCAATGTCAGCATGCCTTCTGATTCCTAGGCAAAACCCTGGGTTTTTAGGCTGAGGAAGACTTGTGTTTTCGCTGCTCAACATCAGCACCACACTCGCCATGTTCGGTCTGTCTTCTGCTTTCTCCTGCACACACACCAATCCCACCTGTATGCATCTCATCACTTCACTTGGCAAAATCGATTCTCGGATGGCTGGATCGAGTAGTTCTGATCCCCTCCCTTGTCTCCATAGCCCCCAGGCCTGACAGGAAAAAGATGGAATCTAAGAACAAGGTGTTTCTGCATGTCAGAATTGAAGAAGACAGCCTTAATACTTACATGCCCCAGGAGATTCTGTTGGTTGTTCTGGTTGTAGAATCCTCTGTTCTTCTTCCCACTCACTACTTCCAACACTAGAACTCCAAAGCTGAAAACATCAGATTTTACCGAGAAAAGCCCGTCCATTGCATATTCAGGAGACATGTAGCCACTGTTTATTTCAGTAGAAAAAGTTTATATCATAAGTAATACTAAGCAAAACAAGTCATAGGTAAGGGACAACCCCAGCCAAATTCAGTAGTCTGTTGATTTAGTAACCATAAATTTATAAATTCGACTTTTTGAGGGACAGGTGGCCTATTAGCCTTCTTAGTATAGGCAATTTAAGCTCGTTTATCTCCTCATGATCCTTTGTGGATTAGGATCACAAGACGGGGTTTAGTGTGGGTTTCCTCCTCACTCAAAAATAAGTCATAGAATTGAAGATATATAAAGAAGAGCTTTTGGTTTGGTGCTTACTATGTTCCCACTACTCTCTTTGTATTATTTGCTTCTGTTTCATCCCCTCCGAAAATTCTTGCCATGCCAAAATCTGATATTTTGGGGTTCATTTCCTTGTCGAGGAGAATGTTGCTGGCCTTGAGATCCCTGTGGATTATCC
>CM008344.1:6036968-6047459 GCA_002525835.2 Ipomoea batatas
ATCATCCATCTACTAAGAAAATTTGTGGTTAACTCTTATAGGTCTAAACTTAAATCTTAAGGCCCTTCGCCCACCTGTCCTGTGGATCGATGCTTTCTTTCTGCCCCAAGACTGAGATCCTCCTCATTGAGGAGATTCAAACTTAGATATTTGCTAAGTTAGATCGATCATATCATTACACTCACACTCAACCTTTCGGTCACTGAACTATGCCCTGGGATGGTTAACTCTTGGCTATGTTTGGCAAACCTAGCTGAAAGCTGAAAAGTAGCTGAAAACTGAAAAGTTATAAGCTCGAAGCTGAAATCTGAAGAGCTGTTATGCTTAAAAGTGTTTGGTAAAATTAGCTTTTTGATAAGTTGATAAATGTAAAAAGACTAAAAAGGACGTCTAACATCTTCATATACAATTTAAATAATTTTAAATTTAAATAGGTTTGTTTATATATTAAAATATAAAATAATAAAATCAATATATTTAAATAAAATATAAAGTAAGAACATATATTTGAAAATATATAAAATAAAAAAAATATTTATAATTCATAAGATTAGTTCATACAAAAATTAATGCTCAAACATAAATATCAAACTGAAATTACAATCAAACATAATGAAAAGAAAATGTCAAAAAGGATTTTAATTGAGAGGGGTAAAGGATGTCATTTATTTAAAATAATAAGGATAAAGATGGAAAAAAGTTAAAAAGCTACTAGCTTATTTTGAAAAGCTACCCCAAGTAGCGTTTCAAAATAAGCTCTTATTTTTAGCTACTAGCTTATTTTGAGAATATTACCAAACAGAGCTTATAGCTTATTAGTAGCTTAAAATAAGCTATAAACTCCTAAATAAACTCTGCCAAACAGAGCCCTTATGTTCGTATAACTTGTTGATACCACTAATGGAGAAGCTCAACAGATCAACAACAACATGAGAAAATTGATGATTCAAGATTAAGAATGCTTAGCAAGATTAAGAAGGATCTTGATGAAGAAAATTGAGGTTTCCAAAGGCACAGATTATACTGAACTCATAAATATCAATTATATACTGTATTGCATTATGAAATTAAAAACCCCCCAACAACAAAGGAAAACAGAAGTATTCTGTAATATGGCAAAGGCACTACACTAGTTTATTTCAAATGAAGATGTCTATGAAAGAAAGGGGTATGACTCCAATTTCTGAACAGTGCAAATTGTATAGAGAATTGCAGAGAGATTAATCAGGCAGATCCAGCTTTAAGCTTCTTTGTAATGGCAGCAATGTATTTCCCCTGGTGGAACGCCTGTTCCAGCTCGAGCTGGGATGGTTGTCGGGACCCATCTCCAGCGTACGTTCCAGCGCCATAAGGGCTTCCTCCCTTAACCTTCTCCATTTCGAACATGCCCGCTCCAAAGGAGTAGCCGATGGGCACAAAGATCATCCCGTGGTGGACCAGCTGAGTGATTGCTGTCAACCTGCACAGTTATCATCAAACTCGGGTTAATTAAGTCCATTGTTCGATGTAAATTGGACAGAAGGGAATTGAAGATACTAACGCGGTTGTCTCTTGGCCACCGCCCTGGGATCCAGTGCTGTAGAACAGGCCTGCAGGCTTGCCTGCGAGTGCCTGGGTTCTCCATAGCCCTCCAGTCGCATCGAGAAACGCTTTGAACTGAGCAGACATCATCCCAAATCGCGTTGGGAACCCGAAGATGAACCCATCAGCTTCAGGAAGGTCGTTGGGGGATATGATTGGCACATCGCTCTTCGCTGGTGCACCCAGCTTTCCAAGAATCTCATCAGAAAGCGTTTCTGGAACCTGTTCCATTGAAACAACAAAAATGTCTGTAATTGACAACAATTTTTAATTTCCTATGAAGTCATTTGGAAATTCCAATGGAAGTTCAGAGTACAGACATTACTTCTCAAACCAAATCATAGAATGTTGCTTTCTTGTGGTATATGTATGTATGCAATCAAACCATTCATTTGTAAGCGAAAACCGAAAGATCAAAACAATGTATAGTAACACTCTCACTGAATTATCAGATCTAGAAAAGGAAACAAATGATTATTCCAGCACTCACCTGAAATAGCTTGGCCTCAACTCCTTCAACAGAGTCAGCTCCTTTCTTGATTTCATGTGCCAGCTTCTCAACATGTCCATAAGTGGAGTAGAAACTGTCAGCATTGAAACCATTCTTGTCAGATGTCAGAGGATACTAAACAAATTTTGTGATTCTTTATCAGTGACTTGTTTCCTTCACCCACACTCAGACAATCAAATTGAAATCCCAACTAAAATCATAAACCGATAGTGAGATTTTTTACGTTTATTATTTTATATATTTTTGCGTGACAAGGAAAACCCGCCACTACCCAAGGGTGTGCATTGGGCAAACACTGCCTGGTGATCCAAAAGACTACAAATAGATAAATCAGCCTAGGTTGCCCATAGCTGATCGGCTCAAACCAAGAAGGCCAATAGGCCGCTCTCACTAGTTCATCAACAAGGGTTCATCACTCTTCCTATTAGGGATAAGCATAAGTGGATAGAGTGATATGAACAATGGGAAAAGTTGAGTATTTGACAGAAAATGAAGTCCACAAAGGTATCATTGATCACAATCATGGAGATACATGAAACATCAGATTATCAGAAAAACACAAGTTTAGGATCAAGCATGGCAGCAATCAATGGTCTGGAAATAACCTAATCTGTTGGATTATGAAATAGCTAATACAATAAAGATTTTTAAAAACAGGATTACAAAATGATCAATGAGAATCGAGAATCAAGATAATCATGTCTGAAATCTGATATGAAAATTATACTTCCCCCAACCTTTCAATTCATAAAGAACACATTTTTATGAAATCAGCATGTAAAAACATTAACCTAAACCCAAGAAACAGGGCATTTAACACATCATGGAGTGATCAAACACCCACCCAAAATCAAGAATTCGGACCAATGGTAATCAAATGTATCAAGAACAAGACAAAACACATACCCTCTATTCCTGCTATAAATTACAAGATTCAGAAAAATGGAACAGTGATAAACTAATAAAAAGCTGTAAAATTGTTCCAAACACACACCAAAACAGTGGTATACACACACAAAAACAGATATACATAAATAGAGAGAGGGAGAGATTCATACACAATGTAAAGCTTGGTTGCCATTGGAGGATCTTGGATTGCTTTGTGAGTGAAGAAAGGTGGTAGGTGAATGAATGAAACGTTGAACAGAAGAAAGAGAGATGGAGAAAGTGGGAAGAGGTGTCTCTGGTTATATAGTGGTGGAATGAGTTGACCATCATAACCCCTTTCTTT
Organism: Ipomoea batatas; assembly: GCA_002525835.2. Classification (NCBI taxonomy): domain Eukaryota; kingdom Viridiplantae; phylum Streptophyta; class Magnoliopsida; order Solanales; family Convolvulaceae; genus Ipomoea; species Ipomoea batatas. The sequence goes on from CM008344.1 coordinate 6,040,292, forward strand.
ATCTCTGGAAATTTGGTAATTTGAAATTATTAATTACAGCTCTCCAGATGGCAATGAATTAAATAGGGAATATTGAGGCTGTTTGGCTGTGGTATTCTTTTGAATTATCCAACACAATTTTTTGTTCTTTTGTTGCTGTCATGCTCATGTCATAATTACTTACATTTCTTTTTTAAAAAGGAAATTTTATTTTTACAATATTTCCTTATTTGCATAATTTTTTTTATGTACTATCATTCGTTATTCTCACGATTAATTGAAATTTGACTCATATCTCGTCTTTAGAGATTAGCTAGTCATGGTAAGTAATGTCAAGTGGCTTGACATACATTGAGTTGTGCCGAACTAATCAATATTTTCAATTTAACAACTCTACCTAACCTAGGTTAAATAGAGGGGGGCCTAGCATATACGAGGGCATGTCTTGTTAGCCCAAGTACTACATGTGGGTTTAGCCCAAATCAGCTCACATTGCGACCTATAGTCATAGTACAGTTATTCAATTATTTCTTTTTTTAGTAAAACATGGCCTGGACCGCAAAGTTGACTTGTCCTATAGTATACTAACTTGTCACTGGCCGACCTCATTTGACAAGCTAGCCAAGTTAACATAAGCTAAGTTTAATTACTTCAATCGTCAATTGTCACCGAGATGGATGCCCTTGACGACGATAACAACAACAACAACAACAATAATAATAATAATAATTATTATTATTATTATTATTAGGCATCCAAGTTAATAAAATATTATGATGTGTCATTTCAATTACCATGACACCTCTACTTCTTTAATTTGTTTCAAAGTCCACGTCATTAATTAATTTATTACATTAAAATAAAATAAAATAAAGTTAGCCAGTGTGACTGAGTAATGGGGAATGGATCGGGAGATTTACTAAATATTGTAATATTATAAAATCTGAATATTTTTAAGGCAAGTGTATTATCATATCATTATACGTTTAAATAATCACTATCTCTTTTGTCTTTTTTTTTTTTTTTTTTGTGTGTGTGTGTCTGAATTAATTTGATTATGTAAGATAAGGTTAACTTAATAATTTACAATTTAATTCTTTGTTAATGGATAAAATTTATATATTTAGGAGTTAACCTAAAAATTTTATTAAAATAAAAAAGTTAAATATAAAAATTAAAAAAAAAACAAGGTAATATGACTATTAAATAATAAATATAACATTTAGAATAAAATAAAGAAAATTACTATAAATCCTATAGTCTATATTCACTTACAATACTCAGTAACCATAATTGGTAAAGATGTCTTTTAATGAGTGAACCCAACTTTAATACTAATGTCAACCAATCACGTTGGGAGTGTTTGGTAAATAGTTGTTAGCTCATAGCTAATAGTTGATTGGGTTAATGAGTTTGACTAGCTGATAGCATTAGCTGATTGTAAAAAGATGTTTAATAAATTAATTGTTAGTTGATATATAGCTGATTACATACAAAATGACTTTCTCAAAAAGTTGATCGAAAAAATTGCTTTGAATTCTAACATTTTGGAACAATAAGTTGTTATAAAAAGTTAATTAATCAAATACTTGTAATAGAGTCAGTAGTATTAAAAAAAAATACTTATATTGATTGTTTAACTAAGTCAAACAGCTAATAGTGATCAAATAAGTCAAAATTAACTTATAAGCTAATTATGTTACGTTATCAAATATGACAATTAAGAAAATTACTTTGCTAGTTGTCATTATGTAACTCCAAAGGGGCATTTGTTTCAAATTATATTACATATAATTCCAATAATTTTGGTTTTAGAATGTTACATTCATGATCTCATTTGATTCTTGACTTCAATTCCTAGTATCGTGAGATTTTTTAAATAATATGAAATTTTGAAATGGTTGTTAAAGTAAATTTTTTGTTATACTTTATCACCAGTCTCTAAATTTTTATATAACATGATAATCTTGGCTTATTTTTCTAAAATTGGTGCAAAAAAGTCAATATTGAATTCAGAAATGTTGATATCACTAGAGGCTAGAGAATAAGAGGAATAAAAATTTGTATGAGCAATTCAACGGAGAAAGGGTCACACTTGTGTGAGATATTCGTGAGAGGGTCGGGTCGGATCAAATTACCGTGCAAATGTCATACTTATATGTGCAAATCTCATACTTATATGCTCAAATATAACACTAATCAAGAATACAATTTTTGTTACTTATAAGAGAAAAAGTAATACATTTTTCATAATAAGTAATGTTGACAAGTGTCTCTCACTTATATAGGCAAATATAATACTTTTGAGGAAAAATGTAATACTTTTAAATCGAAATGTAAAAGTATTGTATTTTCCCTTAAAAGTATTACATTTACCCTAATAAGTAACAAAATTTTTATTTCTGATTAGTATTACATTTAAGCATATAAGTATGATATTTGTGCATATAAGTGTTACATTTACACAGTGACCCGACCCGACCCTTCTCATGGTGAGACGGTATCACACAAGTTTTTGCCATGGAAAAAATGTTTTCTTAGGAGGAAAATATTGTTTTATATTGTTTGATTGGATGTAAAATATTTTTTATTGGAAAATGAATTCCTCAAAGTTGAAGAAAATGAATTCGTTGTAAAGAGGTGAGATTTTGATTTTCACAAGACTTGGAAAAAAAAGTAACATGCTTGGACTATTTTATCCTTATAAAAGTTTTTTAATTACATAGACACCTAGTTATTTATTCATTTTTAGGGGCATATTGATATTTATATTTATTATTCCTTGCCATTTCAAACTCAACCAAACAATAAAATTCATATTCTCAATAATTTCTTTTCAACCAACCAAACAATGAAATATATTTTCTTGGTAATTTTTTTTATAAAATTTAAATTTCATTTCTTTTAAATATTTTTCAGCGAACTAAACTGGTAGTAAAAGAAAAGGATAAAGGAAGATGGAAGAAAGTTCACAAAAGTCAAGAAAAAGTACCAAAAAATAATAATAAAAGTGGTAGATTTTAAAGTAAATGCATGGAGCACATCATATCACATTAGTAAATGCAGTTGTCATCCTGGAAAAAGATTGAGACAGTGATCCAGATAAGCCGCCGATCAACGGAGCGTTTCAACACGTTATGCATGCACATGTGTGTATAAAATTATAAATATATATTATGTTTCTATTATAATTTTTCTTTGTTTTTATAGTATCTTTTTTTTTTTTCCAAAATGAACTTTAAAAATTAAAAATAGTTGAGTGGTTATATCATAAAATCATGAGTTCAATTCTTACAATATTTTCTTGATAGAGCCCGCCGCACGTGAGTTTTGAGTTTCCTTCACAACCGAAACTTTTTTTTTTTTTTTTGAAAAACAAGATTGTGTTATGATTATATTAATTTTATCAAGAAAAAAAACATATAACAAAAATACTTTTTTTTTGTCTCATCATTATTTCTTTTTTGTGTGATCAATTTTATTAACAAAAATTAATTTATATTAGTTACAACTTATTTATTTTATATCATTATTACAAAGTGAGTTTAAAAATTTGCGGAAATAAAACAAAATAATTGACCTTAGAATGGAGGAAAATATTGAATTCTGATGTTTGGTTCATCGAATGCATTTTCCAATGGAAAATGAATTCTATGAATTTGAGGAAAACATAACCCTTGGTTTGACCAAAGATTTTGTTTTTCATGGAAGATGTGAAGAAAAGTTGGTATGATTGGAATATTTTACCCCTTTGCTCTTTCTTAATTAGTATTACTTTTCTTAATTTATAGGGACATATAGGTCTTTATACTCGTTATTCTTTACAATTCTAAATTCAACCAAACAACGGAATTAGTATTCCCAGTAAATTTTTTCACCAACTAAACAACGAAATTCATCTTCCTAGTAATTACTTTTCCATTGAATTTCAATTCCATTTCCCCTTAAATATTTTCCGCGAACCAAACATGTTCGAAAAGATTTTATTCCAATAGTAGGATAACAAAAATGGACAAACAAACATGATAATAAGTATCAAAATCTATAATAGGGTGCAAATTAAAAGTCCCCAACTAAACACCACCTAAATTTATATATCTTGACCCAAACAGTTATGTTTTTGATCGACCATGCATCATTAGTTGAAACTCACATTCATATAGCTAGTATATATATCCCCATTTAAACAAATAAAAGGAATCTTTATTTTATTTTTTTCCATATTATTAAGAGCTATCAAACATCTCAACATGGCCTCTTAATAATCAGCTTTGTTACATCTCAACACTCTCTTCTTCTCCCATAATCGTTGATTGTTCCATCACTCCATGTCTCAACTTCACTTTATAATGGCCCTGTTTGGTAAATAATCAGCGTATCCGTCAATTTTAGCTTATTTGACTACTATTAGTTGTTTGGTTAATAAGCTTTTTGCAATTCCAAAATGCTAAAATTCAAAAGGCTACTCAAAGCAGCCTTTTTAATTAGCTTTTTGAGAAAAGAAATTATACCAAACAGCTATCTGCTAACAGCTAATTTATCAAACAACTTTCTACAATCAGCTAATATTATCAACAAATCATACCTTCTAATCCAAACAACCAACAACCATTTACCAAACAGGGCCAATAAAAAAGGTAACTTATCTTAGGTGATTTACAAGTTATTATACTGAAATAAAGTTTACTATATAGTCCATATATTTCTAATTAAGCAATGTCATACTATTGCTAGAGACAGTGGAGATGTTGTTGTCTGCCATGTCAAAAGGTCAGTTAATCAAGTGGCTCATGTGCTTGCACGGGCGACTAGATCTGCGTCTGTCCTTGGTGTTTGGGACTATGTTCTCCCTGACTGTATTTCGAACTTGATTCTTCTTTGATCTTAATGAAGGCTTTGATTTTCAAAAAGATATAGTCCATATATACTCTCAAATAGTAAATACAGTTTTTTCATTAATTAATAATTGATTAATTATAATTGAGTTTATATTAATCTTATTGAGAAAAAAAAAAAAGAAAAAGAGAAAAGAATATACGGACTAATAAAAAATGCACTCTAGGTCATGGAAGTGTGCACATTCGTCGAGGAGAATGTAGAAGATAACTTAAAAATTTTGGATAATCATATTTATATTTATGTGCACTTACCTTTAAGAAAATACGTGCCACATTATAAAATATGCACACTATATGTCTATATGTTAATACATAATACGGAGTAATTTTTAAAAAAAAGTCTAACTATTAATTATGATTAAAAAACAAATCTAAAAACATAATAGGTATACATTGATTTATATATCCATTTTTATCATTGATTTATATATCATTGATTTATATATCCATTTTTCTATATTGATAAAGGTATACATTTTACTTTAAATGTTGTACACTTTAATTTTATTGGACAAAAATATCCCTACTACATTCTTATTGTTAGATAAAATTACCCTTACACCGTTATAACTCCGTTACTATTTCATTCTAACATGGATAACTTCACCATTATTGTCATCAAACTCTTATATCTATCATATCTTTTTTTTCCTATTATTTAATTATCATTTTTATTAAAATTATTATATAATTAATTTAATTATCGGTTTCATTTTAATTAAATTTCTATGAATAATAAATCATATATATGTATAATATATATTATTTGTGTATATATAATTTGAACTATAATTTTTAATTATTTATATTTATCAATATTTTAATATTGGATATGAATTTTTGGGCATCACGTGCACAAAATATTAGTTTATCAATAAAATTGGATGAAATGGCGCATGTCTCTTTTGGTTATAATTGATTGATCTAGAAGACTTGTGGAAAAAAATAAATGATTTTTTCATGTTTAACAAATTTTGAGATAAAAATAGGTAAATTATAAGGTGTCGAGTGGTTCATATGACTCTTATACTCATTATTACCCCAAAGATTCTTGTATTCAGTACCACGTACCCCAAAATGAATAGCTAGCGGAGACTTTGAGTTTGTACCGAGTACAATATTAATATTAACATTATCCACACATTATTTGACTTTAAGTTCGTACAAAGAAACATGATACTAATTTACACCATAACATTTTCTTAAAATTTTATGCATTAATTATTTAATTTTTAATATAAAAACTTGTTGAATTTTATATATAAGTTACGGCCAAAAAACGTAAACAAATATAATTCATTTTTAAAATAAATTAGATGTTTGGACAGGACACGTAATTTCAAGAAATAGAATTACTCTTCAAATTAAAATACATCAACACAATTTTAATTATTATATTTTTTTTCCTTTTTCGTAAATGCCACCTAATGCTTGTGTCACAGCTTAGCTTATTGCTTTCTTTCTATTTTTATGTGTGTTAGTTATCAATTAACTATAGATAATGATGTGTTTTACCCTTTTTTCCACTTTGGATTATAAATCAAGAAGTAACTTATAGATTGCTCTAATTCCCTTTTAATTCATTCTCTCTCTCTTTTTTTTTTTTGTTTTTTTTTTTTGTTTTTTTTTCTGAAGAAGAGTCATAAAGATGCCAACTAAGGACAAATTTCTTGGCATTAGTAGCAAATTTAATTATTGAGGAATCAAATTCATCACTTTAATAATAACTGAGGAATTAAATTTATATTTCAAATAATTGAAATACAAACTCTACACTTTGGTCACAACTAATGGACAAAAAGTGATGTCATTTTCCCTCTTTTATTATCTTATGTAATAATATATTGAAAAAGAAAAAAAAAACAGAGAGTAATGCCTTGAAAGGGGTGGCTGGATGGTGGACTATGATTTTCGTACTAAAAGGTCAGAATTTGATTTTTATTAATACCGCCTCAGTTAAGCCTATTGCACTAGGTCTTCCTAATATCGATTTGCATAAATAAATAAAATAATAATATAATATTTTCCCATACAAAAAAAAAAAAAACTCTAATTTTCAACACATTGTGATGCAAAATTGATGTCAATATGACACAATATGATTTATATAGTCATCCAAATATCATTCCTTATAGATAACTGTATGTATTTATTTATATATGGTTAATGATTCAAACTCAACCATTGACTGTACTGATAAATAAGTAAGCAAATAAAACTCTAGCATTGACCACCTGCACTAAACTAAGAAAAATATTTATGATTGTTTTTTTTTTTTTTGTATGGGAAAA
>CM008344.1:6094612-6107322 GCA_002525835.2 Ipomoea batatas
TGTTATTTTTTCATTCCCGTTTTCCATTTTGTGATGCACGAATAAAATTTCAAGGTAGAATAAATTTTTTTTATACCTCCAAAGTTTAAATTCAATTTCAGAATACTAAAAGGAATGAAACAAATAAAGTAATCGGAATCAAATTCGCTCATAGGATTTAAAATCTAGGTCAAATACTCTCATTATTTTCTAATTAGGGTTAGTTTTGGTGTATTGTTAGCATTAATAAAAATAAAAAAAATAAAAAAAACAGCATTGCATTTAAGGACAAAACAGCATAGGTTGTTTTCATGTCATTTTCAAAGTTAAGTGTTGTCAAATTATTGTTTCTAATACAGAATAGTAGTTGAACTTCATAAATTTTTCAAGTACACCTACATCTCTATTTTATTTCTTTATTCCTGTTTTTTATTTAATTTTTTCATAATTTTTTTTTTTTTTTTTTTGCGGTGAAAAACCATTTAATCTTTCGCGATATAGAATTCTCACATTTTACCTTATGTTATAATTGCGTCAATGTAAGACAAAACACCAAAAGTTAAAAATTTCATTCAACCACAGTCAAGTTTCATTTTTTAAAAGTTGACCTTAATTCGACTCTAAGTATTTATTAAGTCAAACATAAATAATTTTCACGTTTATAAGTTTGACCAACGTACCTTTAATAATATATATCTTTTGCTAGTATAAATACAATCTTTGGATTTACACGTGTTGTCCTATTGGGTTGGTCTAATTTGTAGTTCAAACTATAATCATAAGCGTTAAAATTGGAAAAAAATGGTCCCAATTAAATTACTAAGAAGATTATAGTATCCTTTGTTATATTTTTTTAAAGGAATTTTAGCTTTGACCTTTGTACATTTTACTCATTATTTTATAGGTAATAGCAAAAATTTATGACTACTATTTAAAAGTGTGCATTAAGTAAATTCAATTTATGTGTAATAGTTCACAAACCTGACAGAAGAAACAAACACTATAAAAAATTTTAGCTTTGACCTTTGTACCTTTTACTCAATCTTTTATATAGTTTTATAATTTTGAATATTCGTTTATCAAATTAAATATTCCTCAAACTAGAGTTGTAGTCCATCAATTATAATCATTGTGTAAATACAGTCTCATTTGTCATTAAAGTAACGAATTTGATTAGTTAAAATTAAATTTGTCACTTTGACGAGAGACTAAAATTATTACTTTGATAACAACTGATAGACTATATTTGTATGTGAATGAGTAGAAACTAAACATTAGTCATATCTCGGGACTAAGAGGCTAAAAATATTAATTTTTTTCTTATGAATTTTTTTTATCCAGTACCAAATTTAAAAAATCCTTATTTGGTAAAATAATCAGCTTATCAATTAATTTTGATTTATTTGACTATTATTAACTGTTTGACTTGTATTTTCTTGAAAAAATGAAAAAAAAAAATTCAAAAAGCTAAATGTGAACGTAGTACATACGTACCTACGTCGGAAGCAGCCACACGAACGTAGAGAACTTGTCCACCTTCCGCCGCCGTGTACTGCCGCATATCAAGAAGCTCCGTCGTCCACATAACGCACCCAGACCCGTCGCCGGTGATATTCGAGTTAGCATAAGCCGCGCAGGAGCAATTCCTCTTGCACATCGCCGTACACTCATCGAAACTCATCCCGGCGTCCACAAACGCGCTCGAACTCTCCGGCAACTTCATGTAATTCATCGCCAAAAACCCATCGCTCTCACACTCCAAATCGTGAACCCTAACGCACCCGTCCCTCCCGTCCCGCAAATCCCAGGCCTGCCTGTTCCGCGGCCCGAACCCGACCAAACACTCGCACACCGGCGAAATGCTGGTGTCGCAGATCCCGTATTGCCCGCATTCCTTGTAATAGTCGCACTGGTCGGCCGGCGCGTACCAGAATTTGTTCCAGATTTTGTTGGTCGGAATCCACATGTACCGCTCCAGGTACCCGCCGTGGCTGACCTGTAATTTCGAGAATATTGTCTCGTTGTGGAGCGAAAACGTGTAGTAATTCTCGGATTTGGTTGTTACGAACGAGAATGTTATGACGGCTGTCGGGTTCATTTCTGGGACGCCGCTAAACCGGATTCCGTTCCACGCTCCGCTCCCGTAAATTACGTCGTTTTTTTTCCGCAAGAAGGCTTCCGGCAGGCCGTGGGTGTCGAGCTTGAAGGTGAAATCTCCCTCGGCCGGGTCGGTCGCGGTTTTCCAGGACGAAATGTACCGGTTCAGACCGGTCTTGGAATCCCATCCTAGTTTCATCCCGGGTAGCAATGTGTCTGTCGGGTAATCGAAGCTTTGCCACAGATAGTTCTCCTCGGTCCGGTCATTTTCCCGCCGGAGAACAAAATTCCCGGAATCCAGGAGCTCCGCCACCGTGGTGCCGGGTCGGGTCGTCGAAGACGACCCCCAGATTGAATTCCCATCTCCGTCCACCAAATAAATATTCCCATCATCTCCGATTCTCAGAACTCCCCGGCCGGTGGAGTTCGTGAGAGGTGAGTTTCTGTTGGCGACCCAAACGACGGTCTTCTCTTCGATGTCCTTGTACCATATGCCGATGTACCATCTGCCGGAGTTTTCGGGGGAAAAGAAGCCGAGTTCGAAAAGGGCGTTGGAGGAGACTAAGGTTTGGTCTCCGGCGAGGGGGTGGGTAGGGGTGATGGAGTTGAGTGCAAGAGGTGCGGGGAGGGTTGGGAGGATGAGAATCTGAAAAATTAGGAAAAAGTAAGAGCAGAGCCGCCGGTAACAATGGCGGTGCCCGCCGGTGTTGCCCATTCTTGAATTAAAGAATGGATTATGGATACACCTACTACTCCCCTGTTTTCTCTATAAAGGTTTTGCCATTTGTAGGACTTTTGCCACTTAGGCAATATTCATGTTTGAGACAGGGGAAGAAAACAACGTGGCTAGTATAAAAATTAAAAATAAATAAAGGACCACTCCTAATATCCACAAGGAGCCAACTCCATTGAATATGAATTCCAAGATTTATCAAGACTCTATCTTGTGTAAGTTGTATTTGCACGTAATCTACCACCTAAGAATCAATAATCAATTAAATTATCGGCATAGGCTAATAAGGTTTACCTTTCTTAAATGGTTTGAAGACTATTGCATTGAAGGCCGGGCCAAATATATTTTCGGTGGCTTTGTTTGGTAATATAATTAATTTATCAGTCAATTTTGACTTGTTTGACCACTATTAGTTATTTGACTTGGTTCAAAAAATTGCTCAAAGCAACATATTCAATCAGCTTTTTTAGCAGATAACAATTAATTTATCAAACATTTTCCTACAATCAGCTAATGGCCTAATGCTATCAACTAATCAAACACACTAATCCAATAAGCTAACAACTACTACGTATTTACCAAACATCCCCAATAACGATCAATTTCTCTCGTTATAATAAATAAATAAAGGAATAATAACAATAATAACCATCCTAGACACAGGAATTATTCTGGTCTAATTAAATTCAGCTTGTACACTTATACAGTATAATTAAATGGCAAAAACTTGTGTGAGACCGTCTTACCGTGAGACGGGTCGGGTCATGTCAAGCTACAAATGTGATACTTATACTCGCAAATGTCATACTTATATGCCCAAATGTAATACTAATCAAGAATAAAATTTTTGTTACTTATAAGGGTAAATGTAATACTTTTAAGGGAAAATACAACACTTTTACATTTCGATTTCAAAGTATTACATTTTTCCTCAAAAGTATTATATTTGCCCTTATAAGTGAGGGCACTTGTCAATATTACTTATTATGAAAAATGTATTACTTTTTTTCTCATAAGTAACAAAAATTGTATTCCAAATTAGTATTACATTTGAACATATAAGTATGACATTTGCACATATAAGTAACCCGTCTCACGAATAAAGATCCGTGAGACGGTCTCATACAAGTGTGACCCTAATTAAATAGGGAGTAAATTATGAAATGCACTTCACGGCTTTATTTTATTTACTTTAATAATGTCATTAATTAATTATTATATGTACTATTCTGTTCAGAACTTGATGTATTTTAGTCTTCTAAAATATTAAAATAGATACAAATTTGATGCATTGCTGCGCAAAATTGAAAGTCAATAATTAAAGTGTGTAAAAGCATGATTACAATTTGGTTTGAATTGAACTGTCTACTATTGTAACCAAGCCTAAATTCATAAGGTTTTAGTTATTAAATAAGGAAATTAATGAGTTCACCGAAAAAAAATGATATACATAAATTATTACTATAATTGAGAGACCGTTTCAATGATTTACTCTTATATATATGGACTAATAGTTTAATATTCCTATAGGAGAGGGTCCTTTAAGTCTCCTAGAGAATGAGTGATTAAAGAACTGTTCAATTTTTTATAATGGTAGAATTCCTTGTCGGCTCTAGTTTTCAAGAAAGTTTGTCTGGAAGAAAGACATAAGACAGTGGCAACCAAGGAAAAGGGAATTCTCGATTGGTCGGATATTTTATGTGCCTCCAGGAAGCGGTGAGATATATTACTTGAGATGTCTGCTCAATGTTGTTCGAGGCCCAACAAATTTTGAAGACATCAAGTCCTTCCAGGGTGTGACATACACAAGTTTTCGAGATGCATGTTATGCAAGGGGTTTGTTAGACGATGATAAAGAATACATTGACGCAATTACTGAAGCAAGTCACTGGTCAACTGCCAAGTCAATGCGTAAGCTCTTTGTCATTTTGCTTACATCCAAAATGGTCAATAAGCCGGAAAATGTGTGGAATGCAGTATGGAACTACTTAGCTGAAGATGCACAATATAACAGGCGGTTAGCATTGCAGGATGAAGGTACGGATAACAATTATTTATTTTTTAATTGTTAGTCTTACAAATTGTTTCTATGTATAACAACATTTGCTAACCACATAGGTGTTGAAAATTCTCACACACAGGTCTGTGCTTATCTGAGGAAGAAAAGAAGAATTTTGCATTGATTGAAATAGAGCGGTTGTTACAAACCTACAATAAGTCTTTAAAAGATTTTCCTGAGATGCCACTTCCGAACTTTCAAGATGCATTTCTTGCTGACAATCGCCTGCTATTCGATGAGATGTCCTATGATCGCAATGCATTACACCATGAGTCCATGAAAGCCAAGAAATGGAAAAGCAATTAACTGATGAACAAAAAGTTGTTTATGATACAATCATAAAAGATGTCTTACAACAGCATGGTGGTATGTATTTTGTGTATGGATATGGCGGTACAGGGAAAACGTTTGTATGGAAGGCAATCTCTGCAAAAATCAGATCAAAGGGAGACATTGTATTAAATGTTGCATCAAGTGGTATCGCCTCATTGCTATTACCAGGTGGAAGAACAGCCCACTCGCGGTTTGCAATTCCCATTGTTTTGAATGAAGATTCTACGTGCAACATTACTCAAGGAAGCCATCTTGCTGAACTTATTACCATGGCCAAGCTAATTATATGGGATGAAGCACCCATGATGCACAAACACTGCTTCGAAGCTCTTGATAGGACGATGCGCGATATCATGAGGGTTAAAGATGCGCGCAGCCACAGTAAAACATTTGGAGGCAAGACGGTTGTATTTGGGGGTGATTTCAGACAGATTCTTCCAGTGATACCAAAAGGGTCACGGCAAGATATTGTTCAAGCAACAATAAACTCTTCTTACTTGTGGGAATCATGCAAAGTGTTGAGGTTAACAAAGAATCTTCGTCTTAATACACGGGAACCTGGAGTCAATATGCAAGAAGTTCAAGAGTTCGCAACTTGGTTAGCGAAAATTGGTGATGGTCAAATGGGAGGACCCAATGATGGTTATTCAGACGTCGAGATCCCTTCGGAGATGTTATTGTCACCCCGTGGTGACAATATAGCAACGATTGTTGACAGTATCTTTCCCATGTTCAAGGAGTTATCGTGTCATGATAAATACATGAAGAGTCGAGCAATTCTGGCGCCCACGCTTGATGTAGTCCATTCAATTAATGATTATATGAGCGACTTGCATATTGCCGAGAGCAGGACGTACCTAAGCTGCGATACTGTTTGTAACTCTGATGCAGGTAATGGTATGTTAGCTGACATGCACACTCCGGAATTTCTCAATGGTCTTAAAGCTTCAGGAATACCTAACCATACGTTGACTTTAAAAGTGGGATCCCCTGTAATGCTTTTGAGGAACATAGATCATTCACTTGGTCTATGTAATGGAACAAGGCTGGTCATTACAATGTTAGCAGATCATGTAATTGAGGCAAAGATCGCTGCTGGGAACAATGCTGGTGAAATAGTACTCATTCCAAGAATGTCGATGACACCTACCGACATACGATTGCCGTTCAAATTTCAAAGAAGGCAATTCCCTTTGATGTTGTCATATGCAATGAATATAAACAAAAGCCAAGGTCAAACATTGTCACATGTGGGGCTGCTTTTAAGGAAGCCAGTGTTTGTCCACGGTCAGTTGTATGTTGCTGCATCAAGAGTTAGTAACCCAAAGGGTTTAAAAATTTTGATAGCCAATGAAGACGGAGAGGATTGTAATTACACTACCAATGTGGTGTATCATGAAGTATTCAATAATTTGTAACATATCTTTTTTGTTAATCAAGGTGCTGGTCAATTATTATTCTATCAATTTGGATTCATCTTAAAACTATATTAAGGTGTGTAAGATTGTATTAAATAGTTGTTTTAATCTAAGCCGTGCATCGCACGGGTACAATACTAGTTTTTTATAATGGTAGAATTCCTTGTCGGCTCTAGTTTTCAAGACTTAACCGGCCAATTCGACCTCTTTCAACTCAAATTACAAATCATTAGTAAAAGATACTCGATTTTTTAAAGCAAGGTTGAAATTAGATTGAAGGATTTATTTGGTTGATTTGGAATATGGAAAGAGAGGGCAAGAGCATGTAGACAAAGCAAATGGACCCCTCTTGTAAGAGTTAGATTAGAAGATTAGATTGGTAGTCATGGGTAGGTTTAAGTTTGATCAAATCTCCATTCAATCAAACGGTGTCCAAATTCAAATCTGGGAATAAAGTTGATCACATATTTATTTTTGTTTTTTTTTTGTTTTTTTTTTCTTTTTTTTTTGGGATGAAAGGGTAGGAGAGACCCCAAAACTGATCCTAATTATCGATTCTCAAGATACTCTTGTCTTTCACAAGGCTCTCCATAATGTTGTTGGGAGGCCTCTCAAGCTCAATCCAACCACATCCATTCTTAATCGCAATTTTAGCAACGCAATCAACAATAGTATTATGATCACAGAAAAATGGGTAACTTTAACCTCCCACTCTTTCTTTATTTTTGTTTTTGATAACATAGATTTTCGGATTTCACTGAACTATATCATGAACCCCATAAACTTATCATCAGGTCTATAAAAAAAAATTGAGTAAATTTAGTTTTAAAATCAACACCAAATTATATATCTATCTGCACATCAAATTCAACTCAAATGAAACTTTCAATGTTAGAAATGAATCAAACCACACACTTCACTGGACAATATTTTCATTAATCAAGATTTTAAAAGGCGATATCACCCGACCCGGATGAGGTCTTTAGCTAAATTATTTGATGAGGAGATTCCATGACTAAAAAGTCATAAATTTCATCTCATTGTAAATATCAATATGATTCTAAAATGTTTAAATAGTCTATATGATAATGACACTTAAATATATAAATAGTTACGGTTGGACTGTTTGCACCCTTGAAAGGGGTGGAATTTTTTTTTAATGGCGTGAAAATTTTTAACTTTTTTATTTATTTATTTACGCATAATGCAAGACTTGTAATGAGTATGGAGTTCTGGGATGTGTTCATGTGTGTGTGTATATATATATAATATTTTTTTGTTAGACCATGAGGTGTGAGCAAGCTCTGGGGCAGCTTTAAGTCTGTATCATACTCAGACTAATCATCATTTGCACCGGACCGGCCCAATTAAGGGACAAAGTGCTGGCCAGGTTTTTCTAGGGATGACAATTATACCCGCACCCTACGGGTTCCCCGCATCCCCGCCCCTACGGGTTTTAAAATACCCGCACAATTTGGGTAATGGGTGCGGGGATGGGGGGAACTTTATAAACCCGCGCGGGTATGGGGGCGGGTGCGGGGGAAGGTATCCCCACCCCGCACCCGCACCCACACTTTTATATTTATATATATATATATATATATATATATATATATATATATACACACACCTACACACACACTTGTATTATTAGTATTCATTTATTATATAAGTTTATGTATCATTTATAATAAAAAATGCATAATGGATTAAACTTCTTTATGAGCTAGTGCCTCAAGGATTAAATTGAATTAACATCTCATCGTCTTATTTTTTTTGTTTATGAAAATTGAGAATGAACAATATAAATAATATAATGAGCAAACACTTAATACAACTTATACTACCAACACAATTTTAGTTTCAACTTTCAATTAAAGACTAACATCATTTGACTCTTATTAAATTTTAGAGTTATGTTCAAACTTATAAAAAGAATTCATGCGATAATTGGAATTGTAGTATAAAATTTTTATTAGATTTAAATGTGATATTAATAATTAGAGTTGCGGGTTGGGTATTACCCGCACCCGCAAAATCCCCACGGGGGCGGGGATGGGGTAGGAGTTTCATTACCCGCGCGGGTGCGGGTGCGGGTGCGGGTGCGGGGAGTGGGTTGGGAATGCGGGTGCGGGGGCGGGTGATATATCCCCCGCACCCACCCCGCCCCATTGCCATCCCTAAGTTTTTCCATACAAGAGGGGGTTTGAGCTCCCGAAAACCACACACTTCACTGAATTTGACCTGATAAACAAGTCATTTATGACTCAATTGTATTTTTTTGCCAGTTTAGGGGGCTTGAATGAAGCTTTTTTCAGTTAAGGGGCCTAATTGTACTATCCACCCGACTTAGGGGGCCAATTCGACACTTTTTCCAAGAAAAAAATATTTTGAATACTACTAACTATTAGAATGCAGTATCTGTTCATAACTACTTTCTCAAAGTAACTTTCTCAAAGTATTGAAGCACAAGAGTCAGTATTGACTCCACTCTTGCTCGAACCCACCACCTCCCGTATAAAGGGCAGGGGTTGATGCCACTGAACTACAAGGTCCTTGGCCCAAGAAAAAAAATATAAGGTTGAATATCGCATGGTGTGTGCACAAGATTGAATAATAATTGGAATTTGAATTAATTAGTTAGGTATAATATATGAATATAAGGTTGAATATGGGAAGGTTTGTGTGTGTATATATTATAGAGATATTGATGGTCAATTGCGGGATAGGTTAGCTCCAACTAACATATCAAGCCACGGAGTTTAATACATGCAACATATTATTATTGTGTAAACATAGATATCACGTTCACATGTTGCAGTTTTTCTCAGGGCTTCAAGCTACTATTGTATATTCAATTATTCATCCCTCAATATTTTAACAAATACGGTCCAACCCCATAATTGTTTATCAAATTTAGAAAGTTAAGGATGAGATTTGTGAACTGAAAATGAGTATAATCTCTAGGTTTGGGTTACAATTGGAAAATATGTAATTATAAAAGTCAACTTTTGGTGTCAACCAGCAAATAAAAAGACGTGCTACACGTCCTTCAAGGAAGCATATTGCAATTTTTTTTTCTACACGGTGCTAATCTCATCGCTGAATTCATTCTCAAAATCAAAGATTGAACTCTTCACTTTTGGTCAAGGATGGATGAGTCCCTTTCACTCAACCACACCCATAGGTTTGCTTGCCTCACTCTCTGGTCTTTCTTTTCAAACTTCACTATTATAACCAACTGAATTATCCATACAAACTCTTTTTTTTTTTTTTTGGGTTTTAATAGATGGTCCAGATGGAATGAAGAGAGTGTGAGTTAGAGGGGAGAGAAGAGAGAAAAAAGAAAAAAAAAATTGTTTTTTTTTTTTTTTTGAGTGTATCCTACAACATAAAAAAAAAAAACAACATTTCTTGATGCATGAATGGTGAGTGCATCGCACACGTCATTTGGACGCATTATTGCGTACTTCTTCTTTTTTTTTTTGACAATTGTTCTCTTTTTTCTTTCTTTCTTTGTTTTTCTCTCCCTTAACCATTCTATGGCCCTGTTTGGTAAATAATCAGCCTATCAACCAATTTTGGCTTATTTAATCATTATTAGTTGTTTAGTTAATAAGTTTTTTTTTGGAGGGAGTTAATAAGTTTTTTGTAACTCTAAAATACTAAAATTCAAAAGGCTACTCAAAGCAGCCTTTTCAATTAGCTTTTTGAGGAAAAAATTATACCAAAAAGCTATCAGCTAACAGCTAATCTATCAAACAACTTTTTACAATCAACTAACGTTACAAATCATACTTTCTAACCCAAACAGCCAACAGTCATTTACCAAACAGGGCCTATGTGCCTTGTCAAAAACCTTCAAAAAAAATTGAAATTAATGAGGATGCTCTAACCTGTTTATTTTTTTTTAAAACAACCCTCAACTGTTAATCTACCTCACATTTACCTTAATATTTGTACATTTACCTCACATTTAATATTTTATATATGCAACTTCAACAATAATTTTTGTTGTTTTGACTTATGAGGCTAGGTTAAATGAATTAAAACCAAAAAGTACTACGGACAGAAGGGTTGGTTGGTAACACAATTAAGTATGCAGAATAGATTCTAGATTGTTTAATACAACATATAGATACATAGTTGGTGGATGGACCACCTCAAATATTAGATCATGACTCATGACCCTGACCTAAATATGGTGCCATGTGCCAATTAAGGTAGAAGAATGTTCTGTCTCAGACATGGCTGGTTTTTGGTCTGTGGTTTGGTTGCTGCAATTTTCATGGATTTTGGTGGCTCAAAAGGGGACTATAACATTATTCCATCTCAATTAAAATATTAAATTAATATCAATTATTCTTAAAGACCAATTATTAAATATCAATTGATAACTGATTCGTCTATCAGATCAACTTCTTTGCTTTCGATCTCTGACAGCAATACTCCAAATCTATAAACATCGGACTTCTCATAAAATACTCAAAATAGTCATCTCATGACATATTCATGTAACAAAATTAGGGAGAGCTTCCTTCTTCAAGCCCAACAACAAGAAATCTTAATTAGTTGAATTCATATCTGCAGGAGTGGTTTCATTCTTGGAGTGGGCATTACTTCTATGTGACTTGGAATCAGAATCCAAAAAGCTTTGGATTGTGAATGTTGGCTGTTTAGGCTGAGGAATATCTGTTTCACTGCACAACATCAGCACTACATTTGACATTGTTGGCCTGTCTGAAACATGGTCCTGCACACAAAGCAGTCCTATCCTTATGCACCGCAGCGCTTCTGTAAACGAACACGAGTTGGAAATTGATTCGTCTATCAGCTCAACTTCCCTGCTTTCGCTCCATAATTGCCATGCCTGAAACAGTTTCAAGAACATAGACGAAAATTTTCAAACTTGGGAAATACTATAATCTCTTGTCTGAAATGATGCACTTACATAACTGAGGAGGCTGAAATGTTTTTCATCATGGTTATAGAATCCACAGTTTCTTCTGCCGCTAACGATCTCCAACAGTAATACCCCGAAGCTATAAACATCAGATTTCTCGGAAAATTGTCCTCCTATGACATATTCCGGTGACATATAGCCACTGCAACACACGGGGTTTCCAGAGTTAATTTACTTAAACATTTCATACATAAAAAACCATGATTATCGAAGGAGGCTTACAAGGTTCCCATAATCCTTTGAGTAAATAGCTCTTCTGTCACCCTGATTGGCCTTGCCAGCCCGAAGTCCGAGATTTTTGGATTCATGTCCATATCCAACAGAATATTGCTAGCCTTGAGATCCCGGTGAATAATCCTTAAACAAGAATCGCGGTGAAGATAGAGAAGCCCTCTGGCTACACCTTGAATTATTGTGATGCGTTTTGCCCAATCAAGCTGTACTTTTTTCGTTTGATCTAACCACAGTTATATATACACAATGCATTGAACAAAAGTAAGGAAATTATTAGTTAATCAAATGTGGAGGAAACAACTTTTCAGAACTGATTAAGCAAAGATTTTTACCAAAGAGAAAGCTATCCAAGCTTTTATTTTTCATATGCTCATAGACCAGTAACTTCTCTTCCCCATGAATGCTGCAACCTAAAAGCCGAACGAGATTCCTGTGCTGGAGTTTGGAGATCAGCAAGATTTCGTTCTTGAACTCTTCAACGCCTTGTCCAGAATGAGCAGAAAGCCGTTTTACTGCAATTTCCTGGCCATTTCCCAGTATCCCCTACAAGAATTTCATTGTAATCTTTCATTAATTACCAGTTTCTGCAATGCCTACAGCACACTCGAGGTCCATTGTTACCTTGTAAACGGAACCAAATCCTCCTGCACCAAGCTTGTGATCGTTGCTGAAATCGTTGGTAGCTGCTGCTAGTTCATCAAAACCGATCATTGGCAACTCTGATGAATCACTAGGGAATGCTTGAATTCCCTGCAACTCTTCTCCTGTGATGTCTCTTTCATCCCGAGCCTTTCCAATAAAAAATATATCTTTGATCCTTTCTCTTCTTCCTCCTGAGTTTTCTCGTTTTTATTAGATCGGTGTGTATAGATGTATTTGCAGTCACATCAATGA
>CM008344.1:6109382-6147797 GCA_002525835.2 Ipomoea batatas
TCAATCTAGTCCGCAGGCCATTCCCGTCGCCGGGCCGGCGAAGAATAAGATTCCCAGAATCATACAGGACAGCATAGGATTCCTTGGACGGTACAAACACACTACTCGACCATACAACGTTGTTCTCTCCATCTAAAACCGCTAAATTCCCGTCGTTTAAAATGGTTAAAGCTCCATTCTTGTCTTCTATTGGGTTCTCTCTATTAGCCACCCAAATAACCGACTCCGATTTTGACGGAATCCCATTGTACCAAATTCCGACGTACCTTTTACTCGTCCCCGGCGGGCTGAAGAAGCCCAGGGCGAATTTTTTCCTGCCGGAAACAATGGTGTCTCCATCTCTGATCACCTTGCCCGGTCCAATTTGGTTGGCGGCTAAACAAAATGGAGAAAAACAAAGCAGCAAGAACCAGGAGAGAGTGAAAAAGGCGCAACCTTTATGGAGCCTGGAGCCAGTAGCCATTGCGGGGATTCAAGAAAACAACGTTTGGGATATCCTAGAAAGATGTTAAGGTGATTCAAGAAGGAATGGAGTTCATGGGACTCAGGAGTGTGGTGACAAGGTCCGAGGTTTCGGTTACTAATATGTAATCCGACGATTCTGTGGTTTTGAATCGTTGTCGTGTTGCGGTAGTGGTGAGTGAGTGGTGACTCCCCCGAATTTAATACGGAGAATAACCAAGACATTGACCTTCTACTCTACTACTGGAAAACAACTCCTGCGGTCTTGCTTGATCAAAGCGCCGCATTTTCCATCTGTCTGTTTTTTTTTTTTTTTTTTTTGTGTTTTTTTCTTTCTGGGTTTGGTCTATTATTGCCTAATTGGTCAAATCATTCTTGTTTTTATTAACACATATGAATAATAAACAGTACAGGTAAAATAAGACATATGAAATACTATATTATGTAAAATTGAATTGTAAATCATTCAAGTCAAACATTGTTAACTATATCGACACATAAAATAGAATGGATTAGAATATGGGAGTATTATTTTTCAAGTATACTAATGCAACTCAATTGCCAAGAGTTGATTCAAAATATTTTTTTTTTCTTCTGGATTTGGTCAATTACAAACCAAATTATTAGTATTTTGGCTAAAAAATATTACACAACTAACATAATTTTACCCAAAATCAATTATCGAGATAAACGTAATAATTTTAGTACAAAAATGATACTGTATTTTTTTTTTCAAAAGTATACTATGCAACTCAACTGCTGGAGTTGATTAAAATAACACTTCTATTTTTTATGTGGCAAAATAAAATCTCGTTTGATTGACAAATAAATGTCAAAATATGGTATTAAATGAGCATTAAATGTATCACCGTTTAATATTTAATTTATTCTATATTAAGAGAGATTTCATGAGAAAATATCTTTTTTTTTAAATAAAAACTTGTAAATTAATCAAAGACCTTGGGTATAACGGTATGGAGGGACTCTCCTAAATGGGAGGTCATGAGTCATGAGTTTGAGCTTCAGTTGGGCGATATTGACTCGTTTGAAGAAGCTTATGCAACGTGCTCGACTAAGAGATTATTGATAATAATTAAACTCGTAATCTTAAAAATATAAAAATCATATTTTACTTAATTGGTCACCCCTTTTAGACTTCTCTAAGAATTTTGGTTGTTACAGTGTGGACACTGGACACCACCTCCATAACAATTTCTTCCATTATTTTTTCTTTGAAGAATTATTTCTTTTTCTTTCAATTCGTATAATGAAAGAGACGAAATAATTGAATAAATAACCAAACGACGTGTCCGTGTCGACATGTTAGTGAAGTGGGAGAACCAAACATAATAATACCATCTTAATAATACAATATATGCCAATTGAATACAAGATATATGCTTGACATTATTATATATATATATATATTCTAATTTGTAATTATGGTCTACTAATGAATTATATGTCCATATAGTTGAATTCAATTACTTAATATTTATAAGTTGGTGGGACATACACTGCCATTATTTTCTAAAGAAACTTGTACGTGTGATTAAGAAAAACATTTTACAAATTATAATCTTTTATGAAAATTTAACTGCATGCACATAATATATTAACCGCATATATACATGATATGCAGTTAACATATTATGTGTTTATAGTTATTAATTAAATAGTTATCAAACTATATGTCTTCAATTTATTTACAGACACATAATTTATTATTGAAGACACATAATATATTAACTCAAGACACATAATTTTTGGACGAAAGTCTACAATGCAAGGTGAACTATTATATGGTTCATGGATGGTATAATAATTGTTCTTACGTAGGGGTGTGCAAATTTTGATTAAAACCAAAGTGATCAAACAAAATAAAAAGGTTAATGATCGAGTTCATAACTGAACTTTTTTTTTTTATTTGGTTAACAGTTTTTAGTCCTCACAAAATTTAATTAACAATTAATTTAGTTTAAAAATATCGATTAACCACACAACTTAATCGAAATTAAGCATCATCACTTTATGAATGTTTACATTATAAATTTATTAATATATCATGTTTATATTGATAATATTAATGTCAACTGACACTAGACATAATTAAGGCAATTAATGAATTGAGATACAGAACTGATGAAATAATGAAAGGAGTGTAATTGCATGGAGCAAAAGAGCATCTCCATAAATGATTTTTACTCAATTTTTAAAGAAGAAAAAAATTAACTTATGATTTTTTAATTAATGAGAGATATAATTTTTGTGAGATTTTTATTCTTGTAAATGTTGTTTTTTATTTTTTGCGCACCTACCATGCACGCATCAGTTGGGTGTGTAAATAAACTATTTTTATTATTTTTCTTCTTTTTAATTGTCAATTTATGTCCCCTACTTTAAAGATTGCGAGTTTAATTCCTGTAAATATTTTTTGAACAAATTCATTATATAAAATGTTCAGGTGCAGAATTTACTCAAGCATATTTTTAAATAATAATTATAAATTTTTTTAAAAGACAAAATTGAGGATAATGTTTTAAATTGAAAGAGCATCATTGTATCAGCCGAAACTTGGAACCTGGGATTCAGGAGATCACCTTTTGTCCCGTCGACGCGACATACATTTTTACACCAGCAGTCAACTCGCCGCGCTCCCAGTCAAACTATCGTGAAACACGTTCTCATTAATCTCGTATGTTTGGTGAGGTGAGAAAACAAAAACATGACGTCAAAAATACAAAAATTATTTAGAAAATTGCTTGCCTTTGAAGGAAACTGAAAAGGATGCCCCACGTGTGAACTCTTTTACCCACACTCAGTTACTAGGAATATAAGAATATTACACCTGACAAAAAGGTAGACTGGACCGAGTGACCGACATTATATACATATATATATTCAAAATGTTATATTAGACTATCTTTAGAGCATCCTCATTCCCGTGGTGAATTTTTTTTTTTTTTTTGATGTGTCAATCAAGAGAAAGAAGAGGAAAAGAGAAGAAGAAAAAACAAAAATAAAAGAAATATGAAAAATAAAAATATATTTGATTAACGCGTCCAATGAGCACGTGCACTGTCTGGGCAATATGGTGCTCTGCATGTGACCACATGCAAGCTTTAATTATACATGGTGAAACTCACTTTTATGAGAAAAAACTATCTCCTTACAAGAGGATTTTTTCTCTCTCCACTACCTCTCTCCTCCACATCAGCCACATTTTCTCCAAAACTACACCACAGTCCACTAAGGGTGTGTTTGGTAACCCGTAAAATGACTTCCGGAAAATGTTTTCTAAGTTTTCTGTGTTTGGCAACGTCCGAAAAATGTAGTCAACGGAAAATATTTTCCGTTGACCAGGGAAAATCAGTTCAGTTTTCTGGAAAATGACTTACGGAATTTTTTTCCGTAAGTCATTTTACGGAATCGCCAAAATAGCTGTTTTGCATGTTTTCGACCAAAACCAAGTTATATCACCCATGA
Source organism: Ipomoea batatas (assembly GCA_002525835.2). NCBI lineage: Eukaryota > Viridiplantae > Streptophyta > Magnoliopsida > Solanales > Convolvulaceae > Ipomoea > Ipomoea batatas. Next base: position 6,113,331 of record CM008344.1, read on the forward strand.
CCATGGACCAAGGAGATGGGGAAACCGCTGAAAACCTTTGCTACATTTTTTTTTTAAAAAAAAATTTTAATATTTTTTTAATTTTTATTTTTTTTTATAAATTCTATTTTTTATTAAATACCATTATTTTAATAACTATTGTAAGTTTTTATATTTTAAATAAAACAATTACAATGTTTAATTATACAATTCTATTCATTTTCCAGAAAATGAACCAAACACACAAAGACAGTTTTCCATAATACATCCAAACACTGGAAATGAAACTGTTTTCCGGAAAATGACTCATTTTCCAGAAAACATTTTCCTGCTTTCCAAACGTACCCTAATTCTTGAAAATTTAATAAAATTAGTATGTCACTTGTGTGATGCACGGACGTAAAGATTTAAAACTTTTAAATTATAATATGTTTTTAACACTTATAAAAAATAAAAATAAAATTAAGATGATGATATGAGCTTTGGGCATTTATTATGTTGATGTGATTTAATAAAATTATGAATATAGGATGATAGGGAATATACCCTAGTATGCGACTTGTGTGTACTAAGGACTTGATCGGATTGAATAACTATGCGTCATGGATACGTTATCAACTTGATCCGACCTCGGGAAAGTACTAACCAACCCTGATCCCACCTGATGATTGTTCCCTCTGTTACATTCAATTGTATTGAAATTAATGAATTTCTGATAATCTCATCAACCCCCACCTGATGATTGTTCCCTCTGTTACATTCAATTGTTGCATTGGAATTAATGAATTTCGGATAATCTCATTAACCCCACCTGCTAATTGTTCCATTAATGAATTTCGGATAATCTCATCAACCGCACCTGATGATTGTTCCATTAATGAATTTCTGATAATCTCATCAACCCCACCTAATGATTGTTCCCTTTATAAGCTTTCTTTATAAGCCCGAAGCTTTCTTTCTGAGCCAGATAGTTATTGGCTAACCATACGTGGACACCTCTCCTGTGGTGTACAAGTCAGCCCCGCCCAGAGCATGAATAACACGTGGTGAGCAACTGTACCGTAAAGTAACCAATCACATATATAAATACGAATACCCGAGAGTATTCACACTATCGTAGGACTGTTCATAGCTACTTTCTCAACCAAAAGCACGTAATTATTTTTTTGTACTATTGACTCTGTTACAATGTAGTATCTGTTTAGACTCAAACCCACCCCCTCCCATGTGGGGGTGCAACCGGGTGCCATTAGACCACAAGGTCTTTGGCAGATCCGTAATTATTTAAAACAACTAATATTTTATTAGAAATGTAAAAGAAATTTTTAAAAAACTTCTTGATAAACTACATTAGTTGTTTAAGTACAATTCCGTCTAGAGTTACCGCAAATCAAAATTGTGAGACCCAAAGGATCATCATTTAATAGAATATATTATATATTACTCCCTCCGTCCCAGGCCATTGTATGTGTCTGGTTCGGTTAACGAGGCTTGAGTGAAGTTATTTTTAATCCAATTTTTCATAATATTAAGTTTAGTATTAATATACAAAATTTATATATTTAGAAACTAAACTAAAAGTACTATTAAACACAAAAAATCAAATTTAAATGAGACATAACATGAGACAAATGAAGTATGACAAAGTTGGTTTGACCAATGAATAGTAAGTATGACAAGTAAAATGAGACAGATGAAGTATATAATAACGAGTTTAGAGCAATCATTATTGCGTGGACCGTGGCCCACATCTGTGTGGACCACGGTCTAAAAGCACATAAAATACATTATTCTAACTCATAAAATGCATTATCTTATCCTAAAGGTTCATTATTCTAACACATAAAATCCGCAGAGCACAACTTTTTTTTTTTACGTCAAAGTTCCACACAATAATTTGCCAGTTTATAGATGCTGCGCTTTGGGTTTGGGTTTACATTGAATCCCAAATAATCATCATTTATTGATCTAATGACTTAATGAATATGGCCCAACAGATTTGGAGTATTTTACTCTTCTTTTTTTTAAAAAAAAAAATTCTTTCCAAATTCCTCTATTTTCAGATTAAAAAAAACATTATACAGAGTTAATTGGATTTATAATAAAAATATTGGTTATATATAAAATTAAGATAGTGCAAAATTAACCAAAAATGCAAACTATAATGGCCAATATGTTCTCATTCAAGTATTATGTTCCGCTAGTTAAGTAATCTCATACTAAAATAAGACACTAAGTTTGTTAAACAATTTGATAAATTAAACACAAAATTCTAAGTTCGACTTCTTGCAAGGTTAGCTATAGGCAGCGTTGCTAAGATTATCTTATTGTCGCTCTTTGCTAAGCCAGTTATAAAGTGTGTTTAATCCAGAGTGCACTTTCGAGCCAAAGAATTGAAGGATATGGTTAGTATTAGGACACTATGTATTTGAGTTAGATTATGACTCTCTTATTTTAGGCTTCCTGTGATTTTTCTATTTCTAATCTCCTGAAATTCTCTCATTATATATATTCCTGTAATATGTATCTACCAAATCTCATTCAATACGATACATTTAGTTCTCATCGTTACCTTGACCCTAGAAAATGAGTACAAAACACAGGTAAGAAACTTAGCCTTTTACAACCAAATTCCATTATTGTCTCATTTAACCTAACCATCCAGCCAAAACGGTATGAAAAAATGTAACCCACCTAGTAGCTAGTCAAGCAAAAAAGCATCATCATATCAATAGCTATCGCCAACCACCTCCAGCTATAAAATTAAAGGACCTCGTTGAATAAGGCTATGATAAATTATCATATATTATAAAATTGTTGTATCTATCGCTTTCACATAAATTATGACCAAATAAAGAATCATTTTTTCGAGATTATGTTATGGTACAAAGGGTTTTAATTAATTAAATTGCAACTTGACTAGTAAGGGGTAATTTATTATTTGACCCAATTTCACATCATAAAGTTTAGTTTTGAAAAAATCATTATAATTGATCGAAGTATTAACTATATTTTAAATTTATCAATGTTGTAAAAATCTCGCTTACGCATTAGGCGCCGGTCGACAGCATAGTGTATCACCTTAAATGGTGGTCTAGCCGGCTAGGCGCGACCGACTAGGTATAGGCCGCTTAGACGTTGACCGCCTAAGTCTCCTAGGCGCCGACTAAGCCGCCTAGTCGGTCGATTAGGTATTGTTCTTTTTTTTTAATGGGTTATGTCACTCAAAACAACATCGTTTTGAGCGAAATAACTGTAAATTGTATAAACTATAGACATTTTAAGGTTAATATTTAATATTTTAGTATTAACTATTAAATTATTATATAGTTTATAATTATTAGTCTTTAAAAAATTAAAAAAAACTTAAACATATTTTAAAAAATAAAATAAAATAATAAAATAATTCTTGCCTAGGCGCTCCCCGAAATTTATGGAGATAATAATCTGTTGAATTTCCAGGAAACAAATATGAACATAGGTTCTTCATTTCGACCAAATTTCTTAGGGTTGACCTAGTATTTATCTTACGTTATACGCATTATATTATTTTTATTAATTATTATGTGCAAGGAAAGAATTATTGTTTAGAGTCCAGGAATCTTCCTTGCAGAGGACTACACGGATCTGGTAAATCAAATGGGCTAAACTAGGAATCAACCTAAATAGTTTGCTTCTAGGAAACTATAGTATCATATTTGTTGTTGCAGAATAATAGATATGGTACGGTGAGAGTAACGGCCGCCGGCCTTTAATAAGTTCCCCTGCAACTTCCACGAAAGAACACCGCACCACCACCCTCTCTTCCCGTGTATACGCTGCCGCCACGTATTTGAATTGCCAGCAAAAAACTAGCTATACATTCACATCTATCAACGCCATTTATATTAATTGGATCTCCATCTCCCATCCTCCCTATCTCATCATCTTTATTTCCTTCTCAGGTCATTTTATTTCTCCGCCAGATTAATTTTAAACCTTCAAAATCCCTGTTCAAGAGTCACTGGAAAAGGTAAATCGCGAGTTTTCCTGTCAATCCCTGTTCAAGAGTCACTGGAAGGGGTAAATCGCGAGTTGCCCTGTCAGTTCCAGGTTGTTGAGATGGCGGGAGTGGGGTGCGGCGAGGTGGTGTTTGAGGACTTGTTTCCGGCGATGGTGGAGAGTCTAGGGACGGAGGGGTTTATGAAGGAGCTCTGCGACGGGTTCCGGCTGCTGGCGGAGGAGGAGAAGGGCGTAATCACGTTCGAGAGCTTGAAGAAGAAGTCGTCGGCGCTGCTGGGGCTGCCGGCCATGAGCGACGAGGAGGTGCGGTGCATGTTGAAGGAAGGGGACATTGACGGCGATGGGTGTTTGAATAAGATGGAGTTTTGTGTTCTCATGTTTAGGTTGAGCCCAGATTTGATGAACAAATCAAGATTGTGGCTATTTTCATCAGATAGATCATCACACTAGCTAAATCATCATCACCTCCATATACACTTTAACATTTAATCATTTGTGTTTTTAATTTCATTCTCCATTATCAAGTCATCAACTATAGATTATCGATCTTGTAACATTTATGCATATATATATATATATGATTCTTTGTGTTCCATTCAATCTCTTCAGTTATGTTTATGGGTGTGGAGCATACACTATATAAATAATAAATATAGAGTGAAATAATTAATTAAACTTTTTTTTTTGAAAATTTAATTAATTAAACTTTTAATTCACAGAGAACACATATCTCAATGTTGTATCACTTTTATATTTTTTGATAGGATATGATTGTCCGGAAAGGATTGGCTGAGTGAATAGAGCATGGTTCGCATACTAGAAAATCATCATGAGTTTGATTCTTGCTAGTACCCTCTTGATTGAGCCTGTCGCACAAGAGCCGAGTTTACATTCTATTCCAAGGTTTATCATATACATATTCTCGAACAATGGTTGTAAATTTCACTTGTCATAAGAAAATGATCTTATCGGTTTAAGCTTTAGTTGAGACCAAACACATCATATTCTTTAATTATGGATTCCACTAAAAGCTAGCTTTAATCTTCATTTTCAATATTTAATTAAGTGATGTGCATCTGGTTGGGGTTTTAAATATATTTTGCAGTCCACGTGCACCTGCGTGCATAATCCAGCTTGATCTTTTGACCTATTACATAGTTGATCAAGTCAATTTTTTTTTTTTTGTTTTGAGGAAATCACGTCAAATTGAAAAACAAGTTATTACAGTAATTTGACTAAAATATCAGGTCATTTATTATATTTGTTATTTTTCTTTTTTATACTACTGATTCCATTACAGTAATTTGACTAAAATATCAAGTCATTTTTTAGTACTACTGATGCTCAACACGATGAGAGAAATGTGAATGGTTTCGATATGAAAATTAAATAACACGAAATATATAGTATTTAACCTCCAATCATAATTGATATTTGTTGTTACCTGAACCTGCTTGCTAATTATCTTAGTACTTTTACGTTTTCCTTCACTTCTACTATACCTAGATGGTGTATGACACTGAATGTTCTTAGTCGTACTTAAGAAGTAGAGGACTTTAAATAGCTGCAAACCATCAATCCAGCAATCCAAATGTTTCCTACTGTTTTATTGTTTGCACCGACCAATAGGTTTTGGCCCTGTTTGGTAAATGGTTGTTGGCTGTTTGGGTTAGAAGATATAATTAGTTGATAACATTGGCTGATTGTAGAAAGTTGTTTGATAAATTAGTTGTTAGCTGATAACTATTTAATTGGTATAATTTCTTTTCTCAAAAAACTAATTGAAAAGACTGCTTTAAGGCTCATCTAATAGTGGTTAAATAAGTCAAAATTGACTGATAGGCTGATTATTTATCAAACATGACGTTTATCTTTGGATGAAAGTGATATGTTTTGAATTTGTCAGATAAAACCTTACTTTGGGTTTTAGCTGAAACCTTTCATTGGGTTTCATTAGATAAAACCTTTCTAAGTTAGGATTTTCATCATTATTTTGATTTAAAAGGTTGAAAGAAGAAAAACAACAACATTTATTTCACATTTCAAACCACACATACACTACTAATCTTTGAGAGTAATCCCAAGATTCACCATATTCCCTAACAACACCACCTTGACACCCACATTCTTAAGCGCCGTCGGTTCCACCGCCGGCGCCACAAACACCTCGTCGCAACTCCGAGCATCAGCGAACATCGTCAGCAAACAATACGGTTCGCCCTTAACAATCTCCTTAGCGCACCCCCTCAACGACGCCTCGGCATTTTTGTACGCCTCCAGACATCCTGCGAACCTCGGCTTCACCTTCGGATCTTTCTCCTGTTCCATCAGAGACCTCGACAGCTCCTGCGCGGAAACCGTGGCCGCCACCGTCAGATCAAAAGATACCTTCCCGAGCTGTGGGTATGTCGCGTTAGCCGCGCGTGGATCGGGCCTTAGTAGTTGCACACATTGAGAGGGGTCTGTCGTGAAGCTACAGAGCTTCTGGACTCGATCTATGGCGGCTGCCGAGGTTTGGGAAACGTGAAAAACAACCAGTGCCAAGAAAAACCAGATCGTGCATTGTTTGGAGTGGAATGCCATGTTGAATGATGTGATTTGGATAGAAATGCATTGGATGGGTTGTATTTGTATTGAACAAAATGTGCGTAAAAAGAAACATATCTTTTTTGTGATCAAGCAAATATATTTTTTTTTATAATGAAAAAAATCAATGTTTAATTTAAATGGGAGTTACATTTGAGTGTGTAACCGTTTCGCGGATGCAATACTTTATTACATTTTCAATTTCCATATAAGTAAAAAATACTTTATTCCTGATTTAGTATTACATTCGCTGGTATAAGTATTACATTTCATATTGACCTACTCGACCTGTCTCACGGATCCTGATCCGTGAGACGCTCTCACATAGGGATGACAATGGGTCGGGGAGGGGTGCATCCATCACCTGACCCACTTTATATTTTCTCCACACACCCCAACCCCCACCTCGGGTAGACTTTTTTCAAAACCCACCCCTACCCCATCGGATGCGGGTGCCCACTGCCCACTACAGGTATCAACCACTTATCATCTTATTATTATTTAAATTACTAAAACAATAATAATATTTAAAACTATAACGAAATTACTAATTTGGTCCTCGACTATTATTATTATTATTATTATTATTATTACTTTTGGCTAATTAAGTCTTTAACTTTGAAAATGTTAACTAATTTGGTCCCCGTTAACATTATATTCCATCAATAAGCTGTTAAATTTAAGGACAAAAAGGTAATTTCATTTATCTTATTTATTAAAGCTTTTCTTAGCTTCTTCCTTGTCTTTTCACTCCTTTACTCTAAAGCTCCCGGTAATACTTCACAAAGAACCATCAGCAAGAGAATATTTGCAAGGTGGTGGCGCCTCTGCCAATTGAATTCCAATGTTGAAGTTATAGGAGGTAGACAAGTTTCAATATATCTTTCCATGCATGAATGATGAACCACAATTGATATTTGTTGTTGTCTGAATTTGTTTGCTTATTTTAGTAATTTTTCCTTCACTTCTACTATACCCAAATGGTGTATGACGCTGAATGTTCTGAGCCGCACTTGAGAGCTGAGGTAGAGGACTTTAAATAGCTGCAAACCATCAATGCAACAATCCAAAGGTTTCCTACTATTTTACTGTTTGCACCAATAATAAGTTTTATCTTTTGATGAAAGTGACATGTTTTGAATTTGTCACATAAAACCTTACTTTGGCTTTTCAAAAAAAAAAAAAAAAAAAAAACAAAAATTTTTTTTTTAAAAAAAAAAAAAAAAAAAAAACCTTACTTTGGGTTTTAGCTGAAACCTTTCATTGGGTTTCAATAAAACCTTTCAAAGCTAGGGTTTTCATCATTATTGTTTTATTTAAAAGGTTAAAGTTGTACATTTATAACAACAACCAACAAAGAAAATAGCAGGAGAAGTTTGAATTTCAACATTATCCGTTGCATTTGATTGGATTCTTTTTTTTTTTTTGTACTACTGACTCTGTTACAATGTAGTATCTGTTCATAACTACTTTCTCAATCTACTGAAGCACAAAGAGTCAACAGTTACCTCTACTGAGGCTCGAACTCACTCCCATCATCTATGTGGGAGTGTAAACTGGAACACCCGTACCTGTGATTGGATTCTTATACTTGAAAGACACAAATCTCATTCTTGTTAAGGCCTTCTCGGAGAAGAAAGAAAGAAGAAAAACAACAACGTAACATTTATTTCACTTTTCAAACCACACATATATACACTAATAATAATCTTTGCGAGTAAACCCAAGACTCACCATATCCCCCAACAACTTAATCTTGTCACCCACATTCTTAAGCGCCGTCGGTTCCTCCGACGGCGCCTCAAACATCGCGTCGCAATTCTGAACTCCAGCGAATAGCGCCAGCAAGCAATACAGTTCGCCGTTAACAACCTCGTTAGCACATTCCCCTGATAACCTCGACTCGGCAGTTTGGTACGCCTCCACACATCCTGCGAACCTCGGCTTCACCTTCGGATCTTTCTCCTGTTCCAGCAGAGACCTCGACAGCTCCTGCGCGGAAACCGTGGCCCCCACCACCAGCTCAAAAGATATCTTCCCGAGCTGCGGGTAGGTCGCGTTAGCCGCGCGTGGATCGGGCCTTAGTAGTTGCACACATTGAGAGGGGTCTTTCGTGAAGCTACAGAGCTTCTGGACTCGATCTATGGCGGCTGCCGAGGTTTGGGAAAAGTGAAAAACAACCAGTGCCAAGAAAAACCAGATCGTGCATTGTTTGGAGAGGAATGCCATGTTGGATGATATGATTTGGAAAGAAATGCATTGGATGGATGGTTTGTATTTGTAGTGGACAAAATGAGAGAAAAAGGAAACATATCTTTTTTTGTGATAAACTAAGTAAATATATTTTTCTATAATGAAAATAATAAATGTTTAATTTAAATGGGAGTTACATTTGAAAGGATCACATTTGCTTGAATAAGTATATATTACATTTTTTCCATATATATAAGTAATAAACATTTTATTTTTGATTTAGTATTACATTTACTATATAAGTATTATATTTCATATTGCAACGACCCATCTTAGAGACAAAGATCTCACACAAGTTTTTGCCCTAATTTTATTGTCTCTAATTATATCCCAAATTGACCTATGTGATTGATGTTGGAAATTTTAGCAAAATATGACATTTTAAGTAGTTATTGTGTGGCCAACCGTAGTGCGATGGCACCTCTGTTACCATTCCAATTGGGTGGTCATAAAATCAAGGAATAAGGTTCAAATTGGCCATTGAACGTAACCTGAGAGTGCAATTAGGCCACTGAACGAAAAAATAGTGCAATTAGGCCACTGAACACTCCAAATGCATGCAATTTCACTAGATAGCAGGTTACCTTTCATTTCATCAGGTTGCCTGCTTATGTGGATGGTGAATTGACATTTTAAAATAATTTTTTAATAATAATAACATTAAAAATAAAAAATTAAAAATTAAATGCCTGCTTCCTTGTTTTAAAAAAATTAATTAAAAAAATTAAAAATACAATGCGCTTGTATGTTTTTTTTTTAATTTGTTATTTATTTTATTCTTGTTTTTAAAGTTTAGTATTAAAAAATATTTTATTTTTAATAACATTAAAAATAAAAATTAAAAAATTAAATGTCTGCTTCCTTGTTTTTTTTTAAAAAAAATAATTAAAAAAATTAAAAATACAATGCGCTTGTTTGTTTGTTTTTTTTTAAAATTAAATTTTTAAATTTTTTATTTATTTTATTTTTATTTTTAAATTTTAATATTAAAAAAAAAAAATTTAAAATGCCAACTTGCCATCCATGTACGCAGCAACCTGATGAAATGGAAGGTAATTACCTGCTATCAGGTAAAATTGCATGCATTTGGAGTGTTCAGTGGCCTAATTGCACTTTTTTTTTTCTTTCAGTGGCCTAATTGCACTTTGAGGTTACGTTCAATGGCTAATTTGAACCTTATTCCTAGAATCAAACCCCAATGGTGGGGGCATTGATTGTATTGGGTCAAAGCTAAGTGAATTTAGATTCTCGTATTTGAGACAAAGAAATCGATATATTATATGCTCAATAAAATAGATAATAAGTGGATGAAAAATTAATTGTCAAAATATATTGATTTGAGTTTTTTTTTTTTATTTTAAAACAATAGATAAGAGAAAGGCTTGAAATACGATTTTGTGTCACATTGAAAAATGTATATGAGTTTACACCAAAAGTACAATTTTCATTCTCTACTCCCAACTTTTAGGGTGTGTTTGGAAACCCGGAAAATGATTTCTGGAAATCATTTTCCGGGTTTCTAGTGTTTGGCTACATGAAAAATACTAAAGTCAATGGAAAACAAAGCCTGGTCAAAGGAAAATAGATTGATTTTTACGGAAAACGACTTCCCCTTTTTTTTTTGGGGGAAGTCATTTTTCGCCGCTTCTTCATCCCCTTCGTTACATTCACTGGAGCTTCTTCTTCGCCTTTCACCAACACCAGCAGCTTCTACTTGCAACACAAGAGCAACTTCTTCTCCATCTTCTCTTCCTTTTCGTTGCCATTCACCACCACTAAGGTATATTTCTCATCTTTCTTTTTTTTTTTTTTTTTTTCGATTTTGAATTTTTTTTTACTCCGGTGGCAGATCTGACAGATCTCGACCACCGGAAATGGTTTTCGGCTGTGGGTACGAAAAACCCACAGCTGGACGTACTGGTTTCCTACTTGGGAAACCAGAATCTGGTTTTCCAAGTCCGATTTCCTTTTGCAATTAAAGAAATCTGGTTTTCCGACTTGGAAAATTGTATTTTTATTTTTTATTTTTTTGGGTAATTAAAGAAGAAAAAAGCTAGCTTAGCCCCTCAAAGTGATCATGCCTACCGTATCCTTTTGCAAAGTCTTATATGACTGCTTAAACTAACTATTGGATGACTTTAAGGTAGAGAGTACATTTGGGAATTGATTCTAGTAGTGGTTCAAGTTTTAAGTCAGTAAGAGTATGGAATGATATTTCATGGTTAATGGAGGAATATGAAATAGAGATACTAGTATACTGCAATACGGAGAAGATGATACTGGAGCAAAGATAGAAGATGAAAAAAACATATTATCAAAGATAGAAATATGGAGCAAAGAACATAAGTTTTTAAGTAATAATAATAATAATAATAAACAAGTACAATAAGTAAAAACACAGGAGTATTGTTTTTAAGTTCTATACTTCACTGAGTGTTTATTTGATTGTTGTAGAGGTTGAAATCAGATGTATGGGGCAGTCGACCAGTCGCTAGTACCTACATTGCAGCTGAATAACTTGGTCGGTTTTTGGCTTCAAATGACCTCAGAAAGGGGGGTACCAGTTGCAATTGGTTCATCAGCCAATGATTTTGTATTATGGTTGTAGGGCTCCAGCTTCTTAGCCTCTTCTTTCCCAGTCTTATACAATTTTCAAGTCTCATGTAATTCAGATTGGTTACACAAGTCCCTTCATTTGTTTTTGTACCGTGTTGTATTATGATTTTTCATATGCTAGAGTAATAAACAGAGATTCTGTTTTCTTTTTCCTTGAATTTTGATAGTGTTATTGCCTATGATATACAAGGGTAATCAATAAACATTTTTTCGGATACTTGTTGAATCTGTCTTTTTTACATATTTTTTGTTGCATGGCATTTGAAATAAATGTTGTTATATTTTAAACAAAATAATAAAAATATTTTTTTGAGTATGTAACAATTAAAATGTTAAAAGTATACAATTCTGCTTATTTTCTGGAAAATGAACCAAACACACAAAGACTGTTTTCTGTTGTGTAGCCAAACACTGGGAAGGAAAATGTTTTCCGGAAAATGTCTCATTTTCCAGAAAATCATTTTCCAGAAAATATTTTCCAGAAGTCATTTTCCTGCTTTCCAAACAGACCATTACTCTACACTTAAAATTTTGATGTAGATACTTGTACAGGGACCCACATAAAAAATAACCTATCAGCGTCCGTCACATCAAAAAGTAAATTAGAGAGAGTAAGATTTGGATGTATATATAGTATAACAGTTTGGAAAAACAAATCTCGTTTATCCACTTTCAAATCCACAGGTTAGATTGTGTTGCCCGTTAGCCTTTTAACTCCTAACCAGTTTTGTTGTAATAAAGCAAAAACAGTAAAAAGTAAGAAAGTATAGAGACAGGAATATGTAGAAGAATAGCACACCATCATTCTTTCATTCCACAATATATCGTACAAATATCACAAATTAATGCCATAATCATGGTGGTTGTTACAAATCAACATAGCTGTTACAATTCCTATAATAATGTCCATTTAATATATTTTTATAACAGAAATTAAATTTCCTGCAATATTAATTTATTTATTTATGGAAATGTGTTTAATCTATAGCTAAATGGAGTGCTTAATTAGCTTGTTAGTTCATGCATTCATTTCTTTTCACTACACTCCATCTGACTCGATCAATCAATCATCACTAGTACAAAAATAATTATATGTGTATACTATAAAAATCCGTATGTTCTACAACAAACATATATGATATATGATGCAGACATGTTAATAATTAATTTTATGCATCTATTATTATTAGGCACGTAAAATAATTTCTTTTTATTTAAACAATACTCGTGTGTTCCTATGTGGGACCATATGCATAAAGTCCATTTCTTTTAAAATAATAGAGAATAGGTGTTTAATTTGTTCTAATTTTGGAACAGACGCCTGTTATTTTTTTAAATGACAATAGTCATACTAATTAGTTTTAATTTTAATTAATATTAGTTGCGCTCCTTGACAAGTCCTTCCTTGTAGGGGTGTACAATTGGTAATCTTTCGGTATTGTGTTACCATTTTAATCGAAGTTTTTAAAAGTTTAAACCATTAATCGAATCAAATTTTGTATTGTCGAATTTAATCAAATCAAAGTTTTTTTGATTCATCGGTCGGTTAACCAATTAATTGAAGTTTGTTAAGCTAAAATTTTAAATCTTTAAAATAAAACCTATAATAATAAATTTAATTAAAATAACATCTATAATAATAAATTCATAAGAAAATATACAAACAGAAAACCATAACAACACTTCAACATTTGTCATCCTCAACACTCAACCTGCAAAACCAATTGGCCATTAAAAGCCATATTATCATGCATGCTTTCAAGCCAAATGCCATTCTGAATTGTATGATCTCTCAAATATACGCAATTGCATTATTATGGATATATAGTGGACAAGAGTTATTTTTTCAAATCTTATTGGCTCAAATCTAATAATTTATTAACTTACGTTTGTTCTTCAATTCATTATTAAAGGTCATTTAGTATATTGAAGAGTAACGTTTTGCATTACAACAGACCAGACGATTTTGATGATTAGAAAGACTATAATATGTCATTAAATAGTCTTATATTTGTGCTCATTTATGCTTGTTTTTAGCTCAAATGTTATGTAAAGGAATGTGGAACAATGCGTAATTTGACTTATCTTGATTGAAGGAAGAAAGGACCGAGTAATTAATGACCAAGCAAGTATGAAAAGATGCTAATATTGGAAGAAAACGAGGCTTTAAAGCACAAGAAAAACACCTGAGGGCACACTAGAGAACGAATGAGCAAAACGATAATGTGAAGGTCATCTAGAAGAACTCACGCTGACACTCACACTGTGAGTATCAGTATGAGTCAAAAGCTGATCGAGTTTTCTGGTCAGGGTACTCACGGTGTGAGTCTTAGCGTGAGTAAGATGTTCAGATACTGATCATTGAATCTCAAGTTGACACTCACACTGTGTATTTTTAACCAAACAATAACAATGACTTTAATACCCATTCCTGATAGCTAAACCCGTCAACCAAACACACCCTAAGTATTTTTAACTAGCTTCCCACGTAAATGAAGATAAATATATAACTAATTAAGTTATTTATTATATCATATTAATTATATTAATTTTTAATGACTATTAAAATTATTATTTATATTAAAATTAAATTATAAATTAAAATTGATAATACATATAAAGATTAATAAAAATTTATTATACTAAAAATAAATACATAAGTTAATAAATATAATAATTTTTAATTAAAATTTGAAGAGAAAAAAACAACTCTTTCCGGGGGTTGTGAACCTGGTCATGTCAAGATTTTTATTATTTGATTTGGTCCGGTCCAGTTCATAGTTAATTTGACATTATAAATGAAATAACCATAAACTAAAGAAATTGAAGAAAAAACATTAAAAAAAAATGAATTAAATTGGGTCAAAATTTTTATTCGTTGGCCCATCGCAATTCATATTTTTTTTTCTTTGTAGTATCTATTCATAGATACTTTCTCAACCTACTGAAGCACAGGGGATCGAACCTGTGACCTCTCACTTGGGAGGGCCACAGTTATGGCGCTTGACCACAAGGTCTTTAGCATATTTTAATTGGTTATTTATAAATATAATAATTATAAACTAAAGAAATTGAAGAGAAAAACAAAAACTTGATGCTTTTTTAATCTTTTGAGCTATGGGCCGGGTTAGATAAAAAAAATTTATTGTTTGCCTCAATTTGACTTAAGCTGTATTTTTTAATTAATTGGATTTGTCCAGTCCAGTTTAAGTAATAACCATATAAATGACATGATAACCCGCCAATTTGATACCTTTTAGAGGGCGGAAGAGAGAGCTAATTAGGATAAACATGTGATAGAAATTTATAAAAAAAAAAAAAAGAAAAAAAAAGAAACAAACTTCTGAATAAAATTAAAAACAAAATATTTTCTGTCAAAATAGGTCAATTTTTCTTTATAATTAGAATATAATGAGTATTTTTTGTTTACTTCCTTTTATGGTAATAGCCAAATATTTAAAAATTTGAAAACAAGTTTTGAAAGTCATCCGTTTTCAAACGGACACTTGCCACCTTAATAATACATTGAACCAAAGCTTTCCTCCCCAAATGAGCAAAGCGTGGATTTTTTTAATTGTTTGTTTCAATTATTAAATTTCAATCATACGTATTACAGTGGATTAACATCTAACAAACACAATTATTAAACTTAGAAATACAAAAACTAATATTATCTCAATAATCCAAAAATGAGTTGTCATACCATGGACCAGGGTGCACCTTGTAAGGTGAATCATGGTCCTAAATTGTGTATTTTTAGTATTAGAATTGTGAATTTTCAGAATATAAATTGTGTTTTTAAGTCAAAACATATAAATTGTGTATGTTGACATTGTGTGTTCGTAGTATATAAATTGTGAATTTTTTTAAAGGTAAATTGTGAACATTTAAAATTTAAATTGTAAACATTCACATTATATATGTATTCGTAGTATACAAATTGTGAATTTTTAAATAAATTGTGAACATTTAGTTAGTAAATTGTGAATATTCCAGACCTGAAACTCGAATCCACAGAATAATTTTCTGCCAAAAACACTGTACCTGTGAAAACAAATAAATTAAACTCCAACTTTTAATTTACAAAAAAATCTATAGTTATTAGTTTAAACAATTACAACGAGTTAAATTTGAAATATTGTAATTATCAAGTTAATTATCCAATCAATTTAACAGGGTGATATAATATTGGATTCCCACTGATATTGGTGAGAGTAGATAAGGGAGCTTTGACATTTTATCAGCAAGCTAGTAAATGGCTCATGAAGTTTATATATTTGGAAATAGCATTATTATAGAGTAAATAATTGATTCATAAAACAGACTAGCTACTATACATCACATATGAAGATTCTAGTAACTAAAATGTTTAATTATTCGTTAATCAATTAATTAACAAGTGTTTTAGGTGAGACTAAAGCATCAATATAGTCATGCTTAGTAACTGTTTAATCGTCATTGACACTACTCGTACGTTTTTGCTGCAAATCATATATATTCAAATCAAACTTCCATCAACTCTCTTACCCAAAACCATAAGGTGACAATAAGTTTTTAATCATCTTCACAAAGAAACCATTGATCCATTCAATCTCTAAATAACAAGGATAGATCATCAATCACGATCTAAATATCTAGCCTAATTGTGTACGTAAATAATGCTTGATTAAATGTTAGCTTGTGTTGAGAAAACGAGAAAATGAAAATGTTAGGCTGCAGTTTGGACTTTGGAGAGTCGAGTCTAGCATTCTGTTATCAAAACGTGGCGCTACTATTACATAAGCATAAGAAAATAAAGTTGAGCATTTGTTAATAGCTATAGTTTTTGGAGTAACGAAAAGCGCTTGATTTTGAAAATTTGTATCAGAGCAGGTGACGTGTTGGAATCAATAGGGGAATTGTTGGGTGATGCTAATTGCTACACAAGTACTGCTGGATAGCGGCTTGGAGAGCTGAGTCCGACATCCTACCATCGAAATGAAAGTTGTGCTAGGTAGAATTATTGGGCAACACTAATTGCTATGCATGTACTGCAGACCGACAGCTTGGGGTCGGGTCTAGCATTTTTCCATCAAAATGAAAGTTGTGATTGGGGATTGTTGGGTGGCGCTAACTGCTACGCACGTATAAGGAAATAACACTTGATTCAGAAGAAAGAAATCAAGAACAGAGATAGAAATGATATAGCTTAAAGAAGAACACAAGATGGACGCATCCTGCCATCGAAATGAAAGTTGTTCTGGGAAATATTAATTGCTATGCGAGTACTGCAGAGCCACAGATTGGATGGTCGAGTCCAGCATCTTGCCATCGAAACGAAAGTTGTGATGGGGATTGTTGGGCGCGCGGTGATAACTGCTACACAAGTATAAAGAAATAATGCTTGATGTAGAGTTGCAGGCCAAAGAAATCAAGAACAGAGATAGAAATGGTATAGC
The DNA here is from genome assembly GCA_002525835.2 of Ipomoea batatas. Classification (NCBI taxonomy): domain Eukaryota; kingdom Viridiplantae; phylum Streptophyta; class Magnoliopsida; order Solanales; family Convolvulaceae; genus Ipomoea; species Ipomoea batatas. Next base: position 6,130,205 of record CM008344.1, read on the forward strand.
TTAAAGAACACAATATTTACCAAGTTCAATAGTGTAAAATACAAGATTTACGCAATTCAATAGTGTACCTGCTACGTTAACAAGATCAAAACAATAGGTAATCCTACATTCAAAATTACAGTCAACATCTTTATATAACCCTAACTTACCTTACATTTAAAAAATTACTCCCACCCCATCCAACAAACTCCGAGACAAATGTTGTCGCTCCAGCATCCCAGCTTGTATGCTTATGTTCACACGACAACCAAATAAATCACAAAGTTGTTAGCTAATATGTGTAATAGGTGAGAAAACGATTGTTTAAAATTGTATATATAGATATTCAATTTTGTTTTATGGATGAGAAAGTAGGAGACAATATACATACATGGATGTTGAAAGCTATACTACTCACGTACTCGCATGAACTGTGCATGTTGATCACCCTTAATGAATAATAATCATATTAAAACAAGTCTAACTGATAATTTAAGTGGCTATGAACTTTTTCATAAATTAAAGAAAAAAAATTTTCTTCCTTTTAATTTCTTAAAACCTATATATATATATATATAATCACCTCAAGAAGATGAAGATAAGTTTTTTTTTTTAGCTCTTACTACAATTTAAGATATTTCTTAATTCATAATTACACTTTCAAACTTATTTTAGAACGTAACGATTTAAGTTTGATGATGTGCAACTAATCAATTGCATCGCATCATCCATTTGGACTTCATTCATGGGATGGAGTTGCTTTTAGCATATAACATCTGAGTTGTTGGGATTGCGACTTCAAAGGAGGAAGTTACGTTAGAAAGTAATTCTTTGATGGCTATGCGATTAAGAAGATTTAGGCCAAGGACCTTGTGGTCCAATGTCATCAAACCCTTCCCTTTATACGGGAGGTGGGTTCGAGTCTCAGTGGAGTCAATACTGACTCTTGTGCTTCAATAGGTTGAGAAAGTAGTTATGAATATATACTGCATTGTAATAGAGCTAGTAGTATTCAGAAAAAAAAAAGAAAAAGAGAGATTTAGGGTGTGTTTGGTTGGTGGGTTTAGGCATAAGGGATGTGTATCAAAGTGATTGTTATTGTTTGGTTGATAGGTTTTTAGAACACTACTATTGGTTTGGAATACCTCATTAATTGGAAAATTCATACCCTAATGAAATAAGGGTTTCATTTCTCTTCCTCCTTTCTTCCCCAACTATTAACAATCATTCTCATTCCACCCAACTACCAAACATGTAAAATACTTTCACCAAAACTCATTATCATTACCAAGTATTTGATACTCATACCGATTCCGATTCTCATGTGCGAACCAAACACATCCTTAATTGTCATTCCGTACAAATGAGGGATTCTCATCTTCATCTTTTTAAGGCCATTAAATACCTTTTATACCGGGATCAGACTTATTTCATCAAACATGTTCATAAATATAATAAATGAATTCATGCACAGATCAGATTGAATAATGGCTACTAATCACAACCATCTCTCTTATGGTTCCCATTTGTTTAACACCTCCAAGAGGCATCATGAGTCATGACTAGGCTCGATTTTTACCGACTTTTTTTTTGTTGTGACTCAATTTAAATTTATTTAATCATTTTTTTGTTTCTTCTTTTCCGCTATGTGCAAGGAATGAATAAGTCGATAAATTGAATTTATTTATAAAAAGTAAATAAAATAACTGAATTTAAATTTTTTATAGAAAAATAATCCCAACAAAAAATGGTAAGAGCGTGGTAGCAATAGAGGCTCATTAGGATGTGAGAAAGAGCTTTTACCCTATACAATTCAATTTCTTTTAAAAAAAAATTATTGTATATATACTAGTACAAACCCACCTCAAAATCAATGTAGGACAAAAGGACTCCTTACAAGCTTTTTCATCCCCATTTTTCAACTCGTTTACCTTGAGAATTAATTTCTTATTCACATATTATATCAATTTCTTTGTCTTATTTCAAAGAACTAATTTCATTTTGTAGAAATGAACGTACACTTTAGAAATGCAATTAGCAATGAATAGATCAAGGAAACTACTTGTAATATAATATAATGGCCATTGTTAATTAAGTTACATGATTATGATTTATAATTATAAATTATATCATTTATAAATATTTTATTGTCTTATATATAATAAACTCAAATATTTTCACTGTGTATAACCCATATTATATATACATACACATACTCTTCCTTTGTGAACATAAACTCATCATATCACTCAATCTCCTCCCCACTAGCTTAGAGAGAGAAAGCATGGTTGCTAAGAGAGATTTGAGTGTGAGAGTGATGAAGAATGAGGCGGTGACGGCGGCGCTGCCAATGCAACACCATTGGCTGCCGCAGTCCAACCTGGACTTGCTGCTGCCGCCGCTCAGCTTCGGCGTTTTTTTCTGTTACCAAAAGCCCAAATTCCCGTTGGGTTCCGTTTCCGGCGTTCTCAAGGCGGCGCTGGCGGAGGCCTTGGTCTCCTACTACGCCCTCGCCGGCGAAGTGGTGCAGAACGCCGGCGGCGAGCCGGAGCTTCTCTGCAACAACCGCGGCGTGGATTTTGCCGAATCGGTGGCTGATGTGGAGCTCAGTGAACTGAACCTTTACAACCCGGACGAGAGCGTGGAAGGGAAGCTTGTTCCCGGCAAGAAACACGGCGGCGTTCTTGCCGTCCAGGTTAGAATCATTTTTTTTTAGTATTATATTACTGATACAATGCAGTATATGTTCATAACTACTTTCTCAACTTATTGAAACACAAAGTTGAGGAATGCATGTGACACTTGCGTTTACAACAAATAACAAACGTTTTTTTTAAAAAATGATAGCAAACGTTAGTTGACAAAAAATTTATATGGTGTTGGAATATATGATTGTTTGAAAATGATAGCAAACGTTAATTGACAAAAATATTTATATGGTGTTGGAATATAGGTTAGAGTTGGAGGTTTCTAATAGAGTACAGTTCTGTCAAAAAAGGTTTTCTTTTCTGAAGAAGGCGACAATAAGGGACTAAAAAATCTCCCCGCATGAATTTGTACGGAAGACGGTTTATTCGGTGCACATCTCAGCATAGTTGTTGCAAGCTTTTAGTCACAACAAAATAAAAGAATAGTTTAAAAACATAGGAAAAAGGTATTGACAAGAAATTACAATAATTGATTCTTCACTCACTCAACCACATTTCTTGGATGCAACCCAACTTTTTTTGTAAATCAATCAAAGCATGTTAAAAATTAAGATTCATGTAATATTACTGCTTCCAAAATATCCAAATTCCGGCCACATTTCCACCCTACTACAAACCTAAGTGGTCCCAACTAAATAGTACGGAGTATAAGATAAAATTCTGTCCAAAAACTTAAATACTTTTAAATTAATATTTTTTTGTGTAAACCCATGAGGTGTTCCGAGAGTTACAGGAGTTGGCCCAATGCGAATTGTCGCATTGAAAAATTAAACCCGGATTATCCTAGAATTCTTCCCCACAAAGAAATTCCTTTGCCACTTGAGCAGTTGAGCTATCCCTTTGGGTTAAATAAATAATATAATATACATTCATACGTTTATATATCATATCATCTTACATGTATTATTAGATAATATTAAACAATTAATTTATCAACCCCTTTTTCTTTTAACAAATAGTTAATACAATAAACTTGTTTGGTAAAGGGTGTTTTGACAATGTTACTAGCTAATTATCCACTCACTGACCATGCATTAACGTGGGATGCTCTCACGTAAGAGCCATCCCTCAATTAGTATAGGCAATTGGGGAGAGCATTCCCCCTATTTATAAAGGAGAGTGTTGTTCCAAAAAATGATTTTTTGCCTCTTTTAAAAAAAAATATTATCAAAACATTATATAATTAATATATTGTAAAGTATACATCATCAGGTCTTTTTATGTGTTTTTTTTAACTCTCATTCAGGAGAGTCACTTAATGTCACTTGACCACAAGACCATCCCATTGGAATGTCTTTTTACATGTTAATTATTAATAGTAAATACTCTGTATAAAATTCTATCAAACAATTATCTACAAATAGCTAATACAATCTGTTAGTCAAAATCACTAACCTAACATAATCTACTAACCACTACTACCCTACAATTTATGAACAGAAAATGAGTATTAGAACCAAAAACTTTGACCAAATTTAGACGAAATGATAAAATTAAACTGTGTCTTATTATACATGATGGTTTAATTTTAATTACGTACCCAAAATGAGCACAAATTAAGTTGATGGAAAGAAGGTAATTAATAAGAAACATGTGGGCAAGACGTAAGAAACATGCTTGCATGATAGAAAGGTGTTGGACAATTATTAGTATCTTTTTGACTTTGGTTGTATTAGTATTTTGCAATACCAAATAAGATTCGAATATAATAGATTAGTGTTTCTAACGTAAAATAAATTAGTTACTATCATATTTGTCTCCACTTGACTAGTAAACAAAGTTGGATAGTACAACTTTTAATTACTCAATGTATGTAGTTTTCCAGGCACCGGGGCGATTTTTTTATTTGCGTGGTCCTGTGCCGGTAAATAAGTGAGGCCCTATCAAATATAAATAAATTACAAATTGAAGAAAAAGTGATTCGCGTGAATATTACGGAGTAGAATTTTTTTTTGAATATACGTAGTAGAATTTAGATCAGTCATGAAAACTTAATTTTGAACCAATATAATCACAAATACATATACTAACTATTGTGTCAGTGCTGGACTAGGGACACTCGAAATTTTGGGGCCCTGTGCTGTTGCACATCTTGCACGCCCTAAAATCCGGCCCTGCCAGGCACTAGCTAGCTAGGTCTCCAAATAGGGTTTGTATGGTATGGCATATATGCATGGAAGGTTTCAAGAATATAATCCAAAGCAAGGCCGGGGCACTAGATCTATTTGGGATTATATTCTAAACTGAAAGTAGAGTCAGAGCTCAGTGAAGTACGTAGTGGATGAACTTGTACAACCCGGACAAGAGCATCGACCAAACATATCATGGCGTCCTTGTCATCATCCAGGCCGGATAGAATAATTACTTGCAGAAACTGGACAGAGACGCATGTATCTGGCCTGCTATGCATCTGAAAATACCCAAAAGACCCTCAACCGGAATAACCCCACCCAAAATGGCAAGAGATCTACACTTGTAGCCACAAGGTTACAAGTTCAGATCCTTACCTCTTTGGATTGAGTCGGTCAGGTATGGGTAATCTAGGTTCGTTTGATGGCTAGGGTTACAAGGCGGGATTTACCTACACCCAATAGTGTTGTGGGGTTTCTCTCGTGATAAAAGAACCCCTCAACTTCTATTATTTACTTTGAGTTAATTCCATTTTTTGTCCTAGATTTATATGTGACAATCCATTTTTAGTCCTATTTTATCTAAACATCCACATTTGGTCCTAGAATTATTGTGTCATGACCATTTTTAGTCATTTATCAACAAAATAGTTTAAATGTCGTTAAATACAAAAGTATTTTGGTCTTTAATTATAGATTTTTTCAAAAAAATTAAACATAAAAATATAGAGGCTGGGGTCAACCCAGTTTGTATAAAAAAGGATCAAAATGACATTGTATTTAACAACATTTTAACGATTTTGTTGACCGAGGACCAAAAATGGTCATGACATAATAATAATAGGACCAAATGAGGATGTTCTAATAAAAAGGGACTAAAAGTTGATTGTTACCTATAAATCTAGGACTAAAAATGAAATTAACTCTATTTACTTTCAACTTTTATGGGTGTTTGATACATATGAATTGCAATTCCACAACAATGAAAATTTTATTGTTTGGTTGGAGGGAATTGCCCCTCACGTGTAACCATAGAATTGAAATTCACATGCCCCTCACATGCAATTCTACAACTCATGGAGAAAGAAAAAAGTGTGTATTGATAAATATGCCCTCAATAATAATAATAATAATAATAATAATAATAATAATAATAATTATTATTATTATTATTATTATTATTATTATTACACAAAGACATTATAGTCTTTATATCATTTCTACCCTTTCAACTCTCAATAATACTATTCCTACCTACCAAACAATGAAATTTAAATTCCTACTTTATTCCAATTTATTCTTTTTCTCACAGAATTGCAATTCATTACCCCTCTAGTTCTCTCCTTCCAACCAAACGCCTTATTACTCTCATACTCAAAATCTTTATTGGAGTTCACATGAAAAAATAACTTATCAGTGACTGTCACATCATGAAATAAATGTGAGGGAGTAAGAATTGAGAGTATATGTAGAACTTGGAAAAAATTAGCTATGGCATTTAAAGTGGTGCTATAATTTTCTTTGGGGTGCACTTCTAATTTAGGTCGGGTAAAGTGGATTCAAGTTCTTGAAACGTTTAATTTGATATATTATACACTCAAAATGGATAATGAATGAATGAAAGCTTTACAAACACTTTATAATTAAATAGAACGTGTTCATTTTGTTCACGTTCGTGGAAAGTAATATAATTTAAGTGATCAAATATATTTTTGTAAATCTATTTTAACCTAAATGATTGATGTTACAATACTTCTAGCATTGCCAGAAAATAGTGAATCAACATTTAAAAAATAAAAATGTGTATTAAACTTAAATCCCTAATTTCATTTATCTCGGATTTATTCACCAACAATATATACACACAATTGACCCTATTTCTATAACTAATAACCAACTTCTTGACTACGGAGTACTTGTTTAGGTGTTCCACATAAGGAATTGAGAGCCGCATCCATGATTAGATACTAGTCACTAGGTAGGTGGAATAGGCGAGCCGCACCCATGATAATAAGGTTTGACAAGAGTTTAAGTACATAAAATAATGAGTCATTTCCACTTTTGATCCTATTGTTATTGGAGCATTGCCAATTTTAGTCCACTTCATTAATTTTTGCCACATTGCGGCCAGTCTTATTTAGTCCTTGCCACTTTAGTCCATCGTTAAAATTTTCGTCAAATGGTCGTCCAAAACATGGATATTTTTGGTATTTTCATGCTTTGATCATCTCCTTGACCCTTTGCAGTGGTTTTCCTTACACATTTTCATCAGATGAAGAGGTCCAGCGAAAGCCATGTGAGCCACATTACAAAGCCATGGCTTTCGCCAGACCTCTTCATGAGATGAAAATGTGTAAGGAAAACCATTGCAAAAGGTAAATGAGATGATCAAAGTATGAAAATACCAAATTACCCTTGTTTTGGACAGTTATTTGACAAAAATGTTAACGGTGGACTAAAAGTGGCAACGACTAAATAAAATTGGTCGTAATGTGGCAAAAATTAATAAAGTGGACTAAAATTGGCAATGCTTCAATAATAGTAGGATAAAAAATGAAAATGACTCTAAAATAATGCATGCATACAACATACATTATACATACATAGATGTACAATATTGTATTATTTGACACTGTACTCTAGATAGATAAAAAAGTAAACTTTAAAATATCTAAATGTGCACAATATAATATTTAACAAAATATTGTAGGATATATACCTTTTCTAAAACATGTTGGATATATAACTCTGCATCACATCATATGCTGTATGAACAAATTAACAGGTTACACAACTGAAATGCGGAGGAGTGGTGGTGGGCTGTTCCTTTGACCACCGCGTGGCGGATGCGTATTCGGCCAACATGTTCCTCGTATCGTGGTCCGAGGTAGCTCAGGCCAAGCCGTTGTCTCAGCTCCCCTGTTTCCGGAGGTCTTTTCTCTTTCCTCGCCGTCCCGGCCACTACGATTTTTCCGTCGACGCCATGTATACGCTAATCTCATCCCTGCCGCCGCCGCCGCAGGCGGCGGCGGAGCCCGAAGCCCTGCAAACTGATGAACAAAGCGTGATAAGTCGCATATACTATATAGAGGCGGACGAAATCATTCGCATCCAATCACTAGCCAATTCCCAGAAAGGCAGCGCAAAGAATCATAGGATTACAAAGCTGCAAGCATTCTCGGCCTTCCTATGGAAAACAATTGCCGCCGGAATGTGTAAAGATCACAACTTTAAGAATTTGAAACTGGGGGTTGTGGTTGACGGGAGGACCAGATTGAGCGACGGAGATGAAAAGCAGGCGGAAATGTTAAAGGGTTACTTCGGGAACGTTCTTTCGATCCCATTTGGCGACAGAAAGATGGAAGATTTGCAGGAAAAGCCGTTGAGTTGGGCGGCAAATGCCGTGCGGGAGTTCTTGGAGGAATCCCTGACGAGGGAACATTTTCTTGGACTGATTGATTGGGTTGAATCCCACCGTCCCAAACCAGCCTTAGCCAAAATCTACGCCAGCGATGACGGGCCGGCGGTGGTGGTGTCATCAGGGCAGCAGTTTCCGGTGAGAAAGATTGATTTTGGGTGGGGGAAACCGGCATTCGGATCATACCATTTTCACTGGGGAGGTGAAGCGGGTTACGTTATGCCAATGCCGAATCCAAAAGGGAATGGAGATTGGATAGTTTATATGCATCTGCAAAAATGGGAGGTGGAGTTGATAGAGACTCATGCATCGCATGTATTTAAGCCAGTGACCTCTGAATATCTTGGTTTGATTTGATTTAATTTGTATCATATGCTAGCTGGTTTCATTACTGGATGATAGAATTTCTTATTCTGGTTCATCAAGAACTAGAATTCAATACCCTCCGATCTGTGATGTCAATTCAAACTCCCATCCATCTGTAATTGCCTGGAAAGGTTTGTTTATGTGCATACCTATCTATATAGCTTTGTTTGTCTAAATAACTTTTGTTACTTTTCATGCATTATTACGTACCATACCAACTTTTATGCTTATATTAACAACCAATTCAATATATTATGCTAAAAATTAGGCTAAACTAAAGTAGTATACTTACCCCTATAGGATCAAAAGAGTATATGATCCTACATTCAAAGTTACAATTATCATCTTTAATTTATATAACCCTAACTTATCTTACATTTATAAGTTAATTATTAATAGTAAATATTCTGCATAAAATCCTATCAAACTATTATCTACATATAGCTAATACAATCCGATAGTCAAAATCATTAATCTAACATAATCTACTAACCATGTCTTTTTGTTAAATACCCTACAATATAATTTATGAACAAAAATGAGTATTAGAACAAAAAATTTTAACCAAATTTAGACAATGATAAAATTAAACGATGTGTCTTATATTACAATACATGATGGTTTTAATTACGTGCCTAAAATGAGCACAAACTAAGTTGATGGAAAGAAGGTAATTAAAGACATAATAATAAGAAGAGTTAATTACCAAAATGGTCCCTTGACTATAGCGAAATTACCAATTTAGTCCTCGACTATTTTTTTTGCCTAATAAAGTCCTCAACTTTAAAAATGATAACCAATTTGGTCCTCCGTTCAGTCAGGCATCAAAAGTCTGTTTAATTCGAGGGTAATATTGGAATTTTACATTACATGCGCCATTTCCCATTGTCCTCATCAAATTTTGCATTCTAACCAGCAGAAAGACTACATTATAGAGCCTAGAATCAAAGAACAGGGAAAAGAGTTTCCATAGCACAATATGCTCTAAGATTATTTTCAATTTCCATGTGAAAATCAGACTGGAAGCTATGTTGTCATCACCCTCAAAGAGTTTAGTCACCCTTTCTTCAAATTCCCTCCTGCAATTACCCTACAATTATACATAATCTTACCTTAACTATCACCCCCTTGGCCATCAATTTCTTTGAGCTCTTGGCTGCCAATTATTGTTTCTTCATTCCCACAAACTTCCCACTTCTCTGAGCTTTTTTGCATAATTACCATTTATGAATATACCCTCAAACGACATAACCTCTATGCAAGCATATTCACCCTGAGAAATCACCTCCGTCGGCGGCGGCGGGCAGTTGTCGCATCCAGAAGGTCCAACGACATAACTCATACAAATAATAACAGTAAGTACACACCATGCAGAAGGTTCAATTTTCTGACCTGTTCCATCTCTTCAACATTTATATCCAGTTCTTTGTCGTACTATGATTTCCAGCCAGGGTCCGAAAGCACCCGCCAAGTCTTGTGGACGAGGCCGTAGGTGTGCTTCGACATTAGAGTTTGGATTCTCGTTAAGGTTCAGTAGGGCGGCGAGCTTCTCGAAATGGGATTTGGTGAGCTGACGGTCACCTGTAAAGCGAGGAACGCCGAGTCGCCGGCAGCGTTGCTGCTGATGGTAGCCGAGAAGGCGGATATCACATCTTCGAAGTTCTAGTTGTCGATGAAGGACTAAAAGGATTTGAGGAAGACTTGAGCTCTAGAATCGGGTAGGGCACAGGTTGGGGCTAATTCTCCAGGTTTGTACAATGAAGAACCCAAAATTGGGAATTTTATGTCTAATTTGTGAAATGGATACACGGGCAGCCCGGACAGGTTGGGAAGCATCATGAAATTCCATTATTACCCTCGAATTAAACGGACTTTTGACGCCAAATCAAACAAAGGATCAAATTGGTTAACATTTTTAAACTTGAGGGCTTTATTAGGCAAAAAAAATAGTTGAGGACCAAATTGATAATTTCGCTATAGTCAATGAACCATTTTGGTAATTCACTCTAATAAGAAACATGTGGGCAAGACATAAGAAACATGCATGCATGATAGAAAGGTGATGGACATATATCAGTATTTTTTGACTTTGGTTGTATTAGACTATTAGCAAATGCATGCGTTTCTATTTAGCATTTAGCAATACCAAATAAGATTCGAATATAATATAGATTAGTGTTTGTAACGTAAAACAAATTAGTTACTGTTCCCCGTCTCATTTTATGTGTCTGGTTCGATTAACAAAATTTGACTAAAGTAATTTTGAATTCAATTTTTCATAACATTAAGTTTAATATTAGTCAGTGTTGCAAAAACCTTGCCTACGCGCCGGCCGACCACCTAGTGTATCACCATAATCGGTCCTAGGCCGACCTCCTAGACACTGACTAGGCCGCCTAGTCGGCCGATTAGCTATTATTTTTTTAATGTGTTATTTCACTCAAAACATCATCGTTTTGAGCAAAATAACTCAAAAATTGTTCAAACTTGAGATGTTTTTTAGGTTAATATTTAATATCATATTTTAGTGTTAAGTATTAAAGTATTAAACAATTTATAATTATTAGTCTTTAAAATTTTAAAAATTAAAAAAAATTAAACAAATTTTTAAAAACTAAAAAATAAAAAAAATACACCGGTGCCAAGGCGTTGATTAATCTTTGCCTAGGCGCCGTTGATTAATCTTTGCCTAGGCGCCCTCGAGCATTTAGCCATTTTTTCAACCATGATATTATTAGTATATAAAATTTATGTATTTATAAATTACATAAAAAGTACTATAAGACACGAAAATTTAAATTTTAAAATAACTAAAAATTAATTAAAAATAAATAATAAAGAAAGAGTTAACTTGACCAATGAATAATAAAGGGATTATCATATTTGTCTCCACTGTTTTGGGAAGAAAACAAAATTGGATAGTACAACTTTTTAATTACTTTTTCAAAAAAAAAAAAAAAACTTTTTAATTACTCAATGTAGTTATCCAGGCTAGTACTAGCTAGGTCCCCATATAGGGTTTGTATGGTATGGCATGCATGGAAGAGAAGAAAAGAATCCAAAGGGTTAAATCCAAAGGGCACCCTCGTCATCAATGATAGAATAATTACTTGCAGAAAGGGTTAAATCCAAAAATACAGTTATTGGTGTAATTTTACCGGTAACCACCGGTAAATTTAACTTATTTAACGAAAAATAACATGTTTAATGGTTTAATTGTACTTTTTTTTAAAGTTTAGATGTCTAATTGACTTTTGATGTAAAATTTAAGAATTTATTTGACCATTTTCTCTATTTACTTTCAACTTTTATGGGCGTTTGATACATATGAATTGCAACTCCATTCCGTTTCAATTCCACAACAATCAAAATTTCATTTACAATTCTATCCAACCAAACTTCCCGTTAAAAAATGTGTGTTAGACTTTTGAGTTGCTTGAACTAAGCACTTGAGCACGAACTCAACTAGACAATATCTAAATTAAATTGAATAGAGTTGGAGTAGCTCACAGCACATGAAAGGCATTCATTTTTGCACTACACCCTCTCTTTTTTGAGTACTATTGACTCTGTTATAATGCAGTATCTGTTCATAACTACTTTCTTTAATATACAAAATCTTGATGTAGACATTTATATTGGGACCCACATAAAAAAAATAACTTATCAATACCCGTCACATCAGGAGTAAAATTTATATAGTAAGATTTAGAAGTTCACGTAGTAGAACTCATATTTAATTTGTCAGATCAGATGGTGATGTGTGGTGTGCAAAAATGCATAGTACAGTGAGCCAACCAGACTAAGTGAGGTACACATGGTTACTAGGCCCATGACTTGATTTCTACAGATTGCAATTTGTCCTGTCTCCCAAGTAGATTTTCAATTCTCGTTTCGACAGGGACAGAAATGGAAAAAAAATTCGTAGAATGACGGGAAAGAGCGCAAATTATATCGTGGATCGTGGCCCACAATACATTGTGGACCGCGCATAGAAACGACGTCGTTTTGATTAATGAAAACAGACGGATGAATTCGCGCCACTCACTTTCAGTTCATATACACTGCAGTTACGTTTCAACACAACTGCAGTTACATTTCAACACAACTACAGTTACATTTTGATATAACTCCAGTTTCATTCGATAATATAAAAACACAAATGTGAAACTGTTATTCAGTATCAGTTCATATACACTGCAGTTACATTTCAACACAACTACAGTTACATTTCGATATAACTACAGCTTCATTTGATAATATCAAAACAAATGTAAGGCAGTATCTTTTGAGATAAACTATAGTGTCAATTACGGGATCCGTCTCCCAATTACTGAAACGACGTCGTTTTGGGACCGCGGTCCACAATATAAGAACTGGGGAAAGAGAATCATGTGTCATTACTCATTAGTAATTTTCTATCGGTGACCAAGACGGAAATACCTGTCCTGCACATTTAGCCCGTGCATAATGTCTACAAGACAGGGCCTCAATTTTAAAAAAATCAATATCTTATTTTTTAACCTAACAGCTTAAGAAATAAAATAAAACTGCAATTAATGCCATGGACCCGACGGGTCTATCTTGCAAAATGGATCCCGAGTCGTTCACAATTTCATAACTTTATATTCACACAATTTCATAACTCTATATTCACACAATTTCATAACTCTATATTTAACAGTATAACATAATTTTTTTAATCTATATAACAAAATTGTGAGTATTGTGTAATGTAATTTTGTATATTAAGATCTAAAATTGTGAATATAAACTTCTAAAATTGTAAACATGAATGCGGGTACACCTAGCAAGGTGGATCCGAGTCCATAGCAAAATTTGCCCATCATTTTATCTTGCCTAAATCTCGTCAGTTTTTTTTTTCTCAAATCACGCGCCACCATTGAAGATGTCAAGATTATTTATTCCTCCATTAATTTTACAACTATCCCCCAAATTTCTTTAATTATCAAAGTTGAAATTTAATTTTCACTTCTCTCTCCTAATTAATTGAGCATAATTATGTAATTTATCTAATGTATACCAATGATATATGTTTATTTTTAATGTATTTTTAATTTTAATTTATATTGCACTTTTTAAATGCATTCTACTTAAAGATGAAAATGGTTTTGGGGAGTTCTGAGGGTTTTGGTGGTTTTAGGTGAGAGAGATGTAAAGTTTGATTTGATGAAGACGAAGAGACTATGAGAGGGAGTGATGTAAAAGAGATGAGATGTGAATGGAAAATATTATTTGGACTCCCAAGTTATACTCTTCACTTTTATTCCTTTACACAAAAGTTCGATGTTGACTCTTTTTTTGGTACTCACAGGATGAATATAACATATCATATCTTGTCACGTCAAAGTAAAGGTGAGAGAGTAGAAAACGAGAGTTCAATGTAGTAGAATTCTATGTGAAAATAAAGGAGAGAGAGTTCACATAGCTCAAAGCTCCTTGTTAATTGAAATTTTGAATTTATTTATTTTTTAAGACTACAATTTATGCGATTGTTTTAAATGCAACAGTGTCGCGGAAAGTGTACTTTTTTTTTTTTTTTTTGTTCTGTAAATTTCACAATTGTTCTAAGTGCAACGGTAGCGGAACTACTTATGTTTTTTCTACTTCTTTTTTTTTTTCAAATTGTGATTGTTTTACTTATAAATGGTCGCAGACTCTTGTTCAAACATTTACAATTTTGTCACCGTGAATTTTTTGTAACAATCTCCTACCCTTCTTTTAAAAAGAGTAGCGAGAAGTTAGCCTATGATCTTATGTTCATTTTTGTACTAGTGATGTTCACACATCCAGACAACCACACATTTGTTGAGATAAAGTAAGAAGTCCATATTGGCCACAAGAGAGTTCCCTATAAATAGGCCGGATTATAATTGATAGTTTTGTCGGAATCGGGTTCACAACAAATCGAGTATAGAGGTATAGAACGAGAGGTAGAAAAATAATAGTATTATTGTTTGGGGCACTAGGCCCAAAGAGTGCATACAAAAGCTTGAGATACTGATCCAAAATGGCGACCCAAATTATAAATAGATAATACAAGCTATAATCCAATGAATTGAATGGACTAAGAATAATATCGACTAAAACACTGGTGTATGAGTTGAATGTTAGGAACCCATACCACTGGACCAGAGGGATTAGTGATCCAAGGGATGATCCTTATGGGTCGTTTGGTTCACGGAATCTTGGATTACCTCAGGTAATAGGATTACCTCCAGGAAGGTAATGTGAGATTGTGGGAATGCAAGATTGCCTTATGTGTTTGGTTTGGATTGTGGAATATAATATTACTTTGTTTGGTTAAGGGTTATGTTTTAGGTTATATGGACCAATTTACTATAATGTCCTCAATAATAATTTTATATATATATATATATATTAACATTAAGCATCGATATATTCATACATATAAATTAATAAATACACACACTGAAGACACACACACACACACACACACATGTATATTTGATTATATAAATATATATTTATTTTATATACATTGTTGTTAGATGTTGTTGTTGTTGTTGTTGTTGTTATTATTATTATTATTATTATTATTATTATTATATAAAGATTAGTTAGCAAGGGCAAAGTTGGAATAATTCAAGCTAAGATTACCTAAAAAAAACGGGGGTAATCACATTACCGCCAGATCAGCTTTGAGGTAATATAACATTACCGGGTAATCTCATAACCTGAACCAAACAAGGTAATATAACATTGTCAGAGCTAGATTACCTAGGTAATCTAAGATACCCTGAACCAAACGCCCCCTTAAGGGAATGAAAGGGTGTCTATCTATAGTGTAGAAGTCCCTACCTCCAGATGCTCGACAAATGTACGACATCAGATTGCTTTTATTCTTGGCCACAAACGTGTTCTCACACTACTATAATGCTATTGATCTTCACACAATTAAGTAGAACATCTTGCTTTTTAGTACATGAAATCTAAGTAGCTTGGGTGGTTGGTGCTTATGTTGTTATGTTGGAAGTCTTGGGTTTAAACCCTTATTGGTAGCACAATATATGATTATTATGTTGACCAACATCATTCAATATATTAAAAATGTATTTAGGAAAAATACATTATAAATGTACTTTTTATTATGATCCACACAACACTGTGTGGACCATGGTCAATACAACAATAATTTGTTTTGGTAGCATTTCCTTTGTTTATTTTGCTCCATGCATCATTCTTTCATTATTGAAAATAAAATTAGATATCCCACTTGAGCCAATACTTTCCCAATAAAATTAAAAGGAACCGCCAGGGTCCCATGTCTTCATTAATAATAGGGTCCATGTCCTCATCAATAACAAAGCTAGCTTAATAGTTAATAAGACAAAGGCTCTTTTTGGACCAATATGTGTCATCAACTAATAATAAAAACAAATACAATTAATATCAATTACAGATCATATTAAATATTTGTACTAACGATATCTTTTTATTATGTATATTTTTAAATATATTTTATTTATTATTTAATATTAAATTTTTATATATTAGTATTTTTAAATAATTTTAAAAATTTTCAAAAATGCAATAAATTTTAATTTTAATTAAATTATGAAAAATATATATAATGACGATGATAAACTATTGGTATAGTTAGATATATTATTATATAATACTAAATTTCAAACATTGTCGCAAAAGTGTACATTAAGATTGGTTATTTGAATTTCCCTATTGTCAAACCAAACGTTCAAACATAGTCGCAAAAGTGTCATTAAGATTGATTTATTAAAAGATTAGAATTTTTAGTGCATTTTAACTGAACATCTAATGTAATCTCATAATGTGGTACCTCAACAATTATTTTTACTCTAAAAGTCCCTATGGTATACTCAACCAATAATCGAGGATGATTGAATAAACCACTTCTGCAACAATGGTCATTCTAATTTTAGGAAAGTTATTTTATTAGTTACTAACTTATAATTTTTCAGCTAGGCTGGTCAGACATAGGCGGTATATATAATCCATAATATACTCTCTATTTTTGCACATTACCCAACTCGATCATCACATACAAGGAAAAACATGAGTACTAAAAAGGAGTACAGTGTAAGAGTGAAGAAGAAGGAGGTGGTGGCGGCGCCGCCAATCCCACAGCATTGGGTGCCGCAGTCGAACCTAGACTTGCTACTGCCGCCGGTCACCTTCGGGGTGTTCTTTTGTTACCAAAGAACACCAAAAAAATTAACGTTGGGTGCAATTTCTAGCGATCTGAAGGCGGCGTTGGCGGAGACCTTGGTCTCCTACTATGCCCTCGCCGGCGAAGTGGCGGTGAAGAACGCAGGCGGAGAGGCTGAAATTGTGTGTAACAACCGCGGGGTGGAGTTCGCGGAAGCGTTGGCGGACGTGGAGCTCAGTGAACTGAACTTGTACAACCCGGACGAGAGCATTGAAAAGATGCTTGTTCCCAACGTGAAGCATGGCGGCGTACTTGCCATCCAGGTTAATACGGCTGCATATATATCATATTATGATTCCATATATTTACATAGGCATCCAAATAGAAATATTTAATCTGTCAATACAATAATATGATTGTTGATCTGTCTTTTTATATATATGGAATAGTTCCGGTGCGGTTAAAACTCTCCTTAAGTTGCATACTTAAAAGAAGAAAAACAATGCACCTTAATAAGGAAAATCACGCACCATAAACTTTAGGTTCACTCACCTTAAGTTTCAATACTCACGCACCTTAAGCATACAAATCGCGCACCTTAAACACACAAACCATGCATCTTAAAAAGAAAAAAACGCACCTTAAGCTTCATGTTGACTCGCCTTAAGTTTTAACAACTACTCACTTTAAGCAAAAAAATCATGCACCTTAAGCAAACCAATCACGCACCTTAAGCACAAAAACCACGTACCTTAAGTTTCAAGAACTACTCACCTTAAACTAACATAACCCACGCACCTTAAGTACAAAATTCACGCACCTT
>CM008344.1:6150227-6160413 GCA_002525835.2 Ipomoea batatas
TGAGTTTTTTTTTTTTTTTTTTTTTTTTGAAAGTATAATTGAAGTTTAGTTTACCTAATTTGCATAGAACATGGTGGAAGAAAGAGTAAATAAATAAAGGAAAGGATCAAGTGCGTACTGCAACAGATTTTATGCAAGAAAAGTATTTTAGAAAAAGAATATATAAGAACAAGAAGAAATGAAAAGGAATTTTTTTTTTAAATGCCAATCATCAACCAAGTCATTTTCCAATGTCAATATGGAACCTGCTAGATAATGTGTTAACCAATGAAATTATATACATTTGAAGTGTTGAGTGCCTTAATTACATTTTTTTTATTCAATAGCCAAATTACACTTTCACACGTTTCATTCATGGACCCATTTTAACCTTATTCCAAAAAATAAAAAATAAATAAAAATCTATCCGATCACTCAAAACTAATTAAATACGGAGTAAGTAATTTTGGAATTCAATTACTATTTTATCTTAATTGTTTTGGGATTAGAATTAGTTTAGCTCAGATAATGTATATAAAATAATAATAATAAATAAAAATAATCACGCTCCGGTGAAAACCCGAAATCCATATAACTATTTCTAGGGCTTTTTCAAATCTGATCCAATCTTCCTCCTTTTCATCTTCTCAAATCTCAAGAGAGTTTTTATACGAAATCAATCCACCTTCATTCCAATCTTTTCCTCCACCCAAACATGCCTCAGAGACACTCGAAGAACAATAACGATCTCGCCTTTTTCACCTACGACGAGAAGCGAAAGCTCGGATATGGAACGCAGAAGGAGCGGCTCGGCAAGGACTCCATCAAGCCCTTCGACGTTTGCTGTCTCTGTTTGAAGCCCTTCATCGACCCTTTGTGCTGCCAAAAAGGTCACGTCTTCTGCAAAGAGTGCATACTCGAATGCATCTTGGCCCAGAAGAAAGACATTCAAAGGTACTAACTTTATTCCCCTCAATTAGGGTTTGATTGAGTAAATTCGAGTTCTTTCAGCTGGATGTTTAGTTGTTTTCTGAAGTACACAGAAAGCAGCTGACTTTGGAATTTGGATGGTACTATGTTTTGGGATTAGGGTTTAGTAAATGTTTTAAATTGGGTTTATGGAGAAATTGTCTAAATTTCTAGATTGTTGAATATCTCAGAGTATGTGATGTCAGATAACTATTATTTGTACTTCTCTGCATTCAAATCAGCTATGGTTTTACACTGTTATGGTTAGAAAATGCTCCTATTTTAAAAAGCTTAGTATGATGTATTATTGTTACTTTGATTTATGATTATCAGATTATGTAATCAACTCGAAGTTAGTTATGTATTATGGGCTTAAGAGACTCAAAAGATATTGTAAAATCTATAATCTTTGTTGAACATGTAAAATGCGGATTAATTACTCTGTAGTTAGATTAAATAAGCTTCATTGTGCATCTGTGTTTTGACCTTATAAAAACACCGGGGGCTCAGTCTGGTGCTGTAGTGATTTTATTTGACTCTTGAAACTCTTAATCGTCTCGTGATCATCTTGTTGCTCTGCTGTTTAGTTGAATTTTTAAGGCAAATGTTGTGGCTTGATGTTGCAGAAAGTCTGCAGCACATGCTGCTCAGCAGAAGCAAGAAAACGAAGAGGCGGAAGAGAGACTGATGCTGCAGAAGGCTAGGGAGATTGATGCTTTTGATCAACAAAACCATGGTGCAGTACCCCAGTATAACGATAAAAGCTACAGCGTAGACAAGAATGGATTTCACGGGGCTAACAGTGTGAAGGCGACTTCCTACGAGGAGGAGGCACTGCGGACAATGAAAGCGTTTTGGCTGCCTTCTGCCACGCCTGAAGCTCCGGTAAAAGTTGATGCCCCATCCACGAGCACTGTTTGTCCCGAAGGAAAAGAGAAGCTCAAGCTGAAAAACCTTTTCTCTATACACTTCACAGAGGATACCAGTGAGCAGAAGAAAACCAGCTCTCTCGACAAGTCCTACATCTGTCCAAGCTGTAAGGTCACTCTAACCGACACTCTGGCTCTCGTAGCCATAAATACATGCGGCCACGTCTTCTGCAAAAAGTGTGCGAACAAATTTGTTGTCACGGACAAGGTCTGTTTGGTGTGTGACAGGCCGTGTAAAGACAGGAATGTAGTGAACCTGGAGAAAGGAGGAACTGGGTTTGCTGCTCATGGAGATAATCTTGAAGCAAAGGACTTCAAGCATTTGGGAAGCGGATCTGGATTAGGCCTAGTGAGGCCTGCAATGAAGACTTGACACTACAGTATAGTGGTGTACTGGTGTTGCCATTGTTAAATCTGTTTACTAGATCTCCCTTTTGGCTTTTGTTGTAACATAAATTTATGTGTTTCAAGATATATTCATACCAACTGCGAATTCTTGCGTTTCCAGATGTTAATACATTTGCGTGTTCAATTTGTGAGGCCATTTTTAACTGTTGAAATATAGATAACATATTGCAGTCTTGGATCATATTTGTTTCTCATCACAATTTTATCTTGTTTACAGAAAGAGAAATCCCCTCGCACTCGGGCTTTGACCTGACAAGATTGTGGACAATTATTATTGGCCAACGCAACTGTGTGGGCTATAGTGCTATATTATCAAATAATATATATTCAATACACAATTAATGTACTTTTAGTATATTAAAATAATATATATTATATTTAGGAAAAGTACGTTATTTTGTATAATGAACATTCAGTACATGAATAATGTACTTTTTGTTACGATCTACACAGCACTATGTAGATGGGTGGACTAGTGCTGGGTGATTTGTACCTCAAGACATCCACAAAGAGTACAATTGGGTGCCCCTATACGAGCAGTCGTTATACCGTGGACCATGCGTCATGGCTGATACTGCAGTTGTGTTGAACGGATACTGCAGTTGTGTTGAAAAGAAACTGCAGTTGTGTTGAATGGGAACTGCAATTGCGCAGAACAGAGGCCATTTCATCCGTCTGTAAATGCAGTTGTGTTGAACTGATATTGCAGTTGTGTTGAAAGGATACTGCAGTTGTGTTGAATGGATACTGCAGTTATGTTGAACGGATGAACGACTTCTATTCTGCGTAACTGCAGTTTTCTTTCAACACAACTGCAGTATCTTTTCAACACAACTGCAATATCCGTTCAACACAATTGCAGTATCAATCATAACCACGGTCCACAATGCATTGTGGACCATGGTCCACCATATAATTTGCGCTATACGAGAGCGTGAATATTAAGAATTGCCAATCCTAAAAACCTTTTTATCCTGTAAAATAGAGTAGAATTTCACAATTTAAATGGTAGCGGCTAAACAGTGTGTACAAGAATCATCTTCTGTATGTACATCGCGGTGGCGGAGAAGCAATCTAAATGAGTTTCCAGTTACTAGCCACCACTTCCACCGCACAAGCGCCGCCGTTGCCGCCGTCTCTTGCCCCAAGGACCCACATCCCAGCCCATGTATACACGCACCCAGCCGCAATCCTCCTGGAGCTCTGCACCTCCGTGAAAGAGCTCCGGCAAATGCTCCCAGTCGTGATAAAAAACAGCCTCTACAGCGAGCTCCTCTTCCAAACCAAGCTCGTAAGTCTATTCTCTAAATACGGCAGCTTAAACGAGGCCGCCAAGGTCTTCGAACCCATTAATCCCAAACAGGATGCTCTGTATCACACTATGCTCAAAGGACATATCCATCACTCCTCTTTACACTCTTCCTTCTCGTTCTATTCTCGTATGAGATCCGACGATGTCACTCCCGTTGTTTATAACTTAACATATTTGCTAAAAGCTTGCGCCGACAATTCTGATATTCAGAAGGGTAAACAGATACACGCGCAGTTGATTCTGAACGGGTTTTCGAGCGATCGGTTCGCAATGACCAGTGTTGTAAGTCTCTACGCGAAATGTAGGTTGGTTGAGGATGCGCACAAGATGTTCGAGAGAATGCCTGAAAGGGACATAGTGTCTTGGAACACGGTTATTGCTGGGTTTGTGCAAAACGGGATGCCTAAGAGAGCGTTGGAATTGGTTGTGAGGATGCATAGGGAAACTTCACTTAGGCCTGATTTTGTTACGCTTGTTTCGGTTTTGCCTGCCTGTGCTGCTACTGGAGCCTTGAGGATTGGGAAATCGATACACGGGTATGTTGTGAAGAATGGGTTGGAATCTTCTGTGAATGTTTCAACTGCCTTGGTGGACATGTATGCAAAATGTGATTCAGTGGATGCTGCAAAGTTGGTTTTTGACAAGATGGATCTTAGGAGTGTTGTTTCGTGGAATGCAATGATCGATGGGTATGCGCAAAGTTGGAACTCGGATGAAGCTTTAATGCTGTTTGAAAAGATGTTGGATGAAGGATTGAGACCTACTAATGTTACTGTCATGGCTGCTCTACATGCTTGTGCTGATTCGGGGAACCTTGAGCGTGGGCGAAGAATTCATGAACTGATTGATCGGTTAGGCCTTGCTTCAGACGTTTCGGTTGTCAATTCTTTGATTGCAATGTACAGTAAATGCAAGGCAGTTGATATTGCTGCTGGATTGTTCGAAACTTTACCCAGAAAGACGCTTGTGACTTGGAACGCGATGATCTTGGGCCTCGCCCAAAATGGACAGGGAATGCAAGCCTTGAGTCTTTTCTGCAAAATGCAACTGAATAACATCAGACCTGATTCGTTCACGCTGGTTAGCGTGGCTACAGCCCTTGCAGAGTTATCAGTTCTGCGCCAGGCCAAGTGGATCCATGGACTTGCTGTGAGAACTTGTCTGGACAAGAATGTGTTTGTGATGACTGCCCTTGTGGACATGTACGCGAAATGTGGAGCAGTTTACACCGCGAGAAGGTTGTTTGACTGGATGGATGATAGGCATGTGACGACTTGGAATGTTATGGTGGATGGATATGGCACACACGGATTTGGGAAGGAAGCTGTCGAGTTGTTTGAGGATATGCGCAGGAGCTCCATAGAGCCTAACAACATAACATTCTTGTGCATCATCTCGGCTTGCAGCCACTCGGGGTTTGTAGAGAGGGGGCAGCATTACTTCGATGTGATGCAGGAAGAATATGGCATACGGCCCTCAATGGACCACTATGGTGCCATGGTTGATCTTCTTGGTCGAGCTGGTAGGCTCAACGAAGCTTGGGACTTCATCAATAACATGCCCGTTGAGCCCGAGATCAACGTCTTCGGTGCAATGCTGGGCGCTTGCAGGATCCACAAGAACATCGAGCTCGGGGAGAAGGCTGCAGACAGACTATTCGAGCTGCACCCTGACGACGGTGGATACCATGTTCTGCTCGCTAACATATACGCCTCAGCTTCAATGTGGAACAAAGTGGCTAAAGTCAGAACCCTGATGGAGAAGAAAGGGATTCGCAAAACCCCCGGCTGCAGTCTAGTCGATTTGAGAAACGAGGTCCATTCGTTCTACTCTGGCAGCACAACCCACCCCCAGTCTAAACAGATCTATGCATATCTCGAAACTCTGCTCGAAAAGATCAAAGCCGCTGGATACACCCCCGTTACAGATTCGTTCCACGATGTTGAAGACGACGTTCAGGAGCAGCTGGTTAGCACCCATAGCGAAAAGCTCGCTATCGCATTCAGTCTTCTGAACACCAGCCCTGGTACTGCTATCCATATCAGGAAAAATCTTCGGGTTTGCAGCGACTGCCATTCTGCAACGAAATTCATCTCTCTCGTTACTCGGAGAGAAATTATCGTTCGTGATATGCACCGGTTCCACCATTTCAAGAATGGAACCTGTTCTTGTGGTGATTACTGGTGATCTTCCATGGCAGGTACCATTCATTTCTTTATAGCTGCAGCACTTTCTGAGTTTCTGTACCATCATTCTGCATTCTCAAATTTTCATATTACAACTGTTCTATATATTCATTTATAAGTTTATAAAGCAAGAATGTAGACTCGTATGATCTTAATAGCCTCCAGAGAGTATCAGCACGAGTTGCTACTCTTTGGACTATTCAAAATAGTTTGCAAAATTAACAACATATAATAATAATAATAATAATAGAGTAAATAACACAACTTTTACTCTGTAAGGCCACGCCCAATATACTTTTTCACCATCGAACAAGAGAGATTTTTACACTTTACAAGATTCAATGAATTACTAAATTATGACTGACACTCTTTAAAACATGAATCCTGTAAACAACTTTATGAAAAAGTATAAGCATACAATTTGAACTAATCCTCCGGATTACACAAATTGTCACCAACCTGGTTTCTCGATATTAATTGTACTCCAGATAATACTTTGATCTGTACCTTGAAGTTTTTCCTATAAGTTGCTGGGGAAACATATTAATCCTTCAGAATCTTATACACACTCACTCCATTAATGAATTGAAAAGAAACACCTCATATTACATTATTTTGTACCCAAATACTGCTAATATTTCACATAGTTGTCAACAAACCAATAATCAATAATGGAGGGAGGATTCTCTAGCCTGGATGGGGGACCCGACCCACTTTTCCTTCCATTTCTTCCCCGCCGGCGCTGGAATAGCCCGGAACTGTTCCACCATTTCTGGCCCCATAAAGAACAGCCTGGTTTATTTCATGGCTCTCCAGACTCATAACAGGCCTCATGCCACCATAAACTTGGCCTATACTTGAAACTTGTTGGGGAAGTCCGACGGGTACTTGACCCGGAATGACCTGAAAGGGTTGAACGTATTGACCTCGTTGAGGAATTGGATGTGGCGGGTGGCTGCCGGCGGCGGCCTGAACTGGTCCAACTCCGGGGACGTAATAAATGGGCATTGGTTGAACTTGTGGTCCCGGGTAATGCCAATACGGGCTACCCGGATACCCAGGTTGCTGGGGCGGACCCGGCTTCGGGTTCTCGCCCGTTATCTCAATCGACGTTGCTCTGGGAAGCTGTTGATCGGGCTTTGTTTTCACCGGCGGGAGATCCGGCATGACGGCCACGTTAGGCGTGGCTAGCGCCGATGAGGTGGAGCAGAACGGGGAAGAAGAAACGGCCGGGGCGGGCGAACCCGGATCCGAATTCGATGCGGTCTCGTGGAAAAGATGCTTGTTGTTGTTGTTCTTCATCCGGGAAAGCGGCACCTCGTCGGCGTTCTCCAACCCGAACAAATAATCCGGCACTTCCGACACAATCGACGACGCCTCCGACCGCCCCCGCTCCAAACCCGGACCCGACCCGCCATTCAGCGCGTCCACAAACCAGTGCTCCCTCTTAGCCGACCCGTCGAGAATCGAGTTAATCGTGCTGGCCCTGGAATCCGCGTCGGTCGGAAATAGAAAAAGCCGCAGACGCGCCGCCTTGTGAGTCTGCGCCACGCGGTCATACTCGTCCATCATATTCTCCACGTCCTCGTCCGTCGTGACCGTAATCAACGAGTCGAGATCCTCGTTCGGAAGCTGGTACTTCACGACCACGCTCGCCGTGCCGGCGAGCTTGGACAGCTTAACGAGGAGCGACGCGAAAGACGCGTGGCGGTTCAACGCGACGATGCGCGTGTCGCCGCCGACGTAGCGGAGCTGATTGTCGTGCGGGCGGGGAAGGATCTTCCCGCCGAAACTGCACATGAAGCGGACGCGTGCCGGCAGCTGCTGAATGGAGACGCCATCATCGGCGGCGAGGTTTTGGTGGTGCTCCGACCGAGGCGTCGAAGCCACGGAGTCGCCTGCGTTGGAGTCCAACTCCATAGCTGCGTAGCGTGCCGCCATTACTGCAATAATATTGAGAATCAAGAATATACAATATAGCTGGGTAAGCATACAGACATGTATCTATTTATATAATCATAAAAGAGGCCTATTACTCCGTACCTATTAGCGTAAATTTGAACCATGGAAATATTTGAACATAATCACCTATGATTCCACAAAGTCAATAGTCAAACTCAACTCATAAAATACTGAATTCTACTTTTGGTTCTTAAGTTATAAAGTCCATAGTAAATTTAATCACTGAGTTATATATACATTAACTGAAGTATTGAACTGATGAAATTTGATTAACATGTTGTTGCCGTCGCACCATTAGGTACTGAGTTATATATACATTAACTGAAGTACTGAATTGATGAAATTTGATTAACGTGCGGTTGCAGTTGCGATCGCACCATTAGGTATGCAAAAACATTGTACACCAATAGTACTATTAGGAAACAAACAACAAAGAAATGCACCAATGCACCACAAAACGCATCATTAGGCACGCATAAACGCACCACATGGTGTTTGAAAACATCACCATTAGGTGTGATGATATGTGATGCGTTTTTGGTGTGTGGTGCATTTCATTATTGTGCGTTTCTTAACTCAATTGTTGCTTTTTATATACCTGTGCGGCTGCATTGGCCGCACGTTAAGACTTGATTGCACGAGAACTTGGCGATATATATATATATATATATATATATATATTATGGGGCCTTTCCATTGTTGGATGCCCTGCCAGTGAAGGCATACAAAAATAATTTTGGAATATGCTAATGCGTTGTCTATTATCTCCCTTTCTAATTCCCTTTTAATTTTGGATGATAATCCATGTGTTTCATTTGCCTCTTTGATTATGATTTTTATTTTTATTTTTACTCTCCAATGATAAAACCCTTTTTAAGGTGAAAATCCAATGACGGTGACCCTTGTATATATTCTCTTTATGTTAAATGATATTTCAACGCTAAAAAAACAATGCTAAAATAAGTATATTATATTGTAATGTTTCCTTCTCAAATTTATCTTGTAGTTGGGTATCACTTAATTAATTCTTGCTTATAATTCACATTTGATTATTAGTTTCAATAAGTGTATAATTTTTTTTAAAAAAATTATGTTAAGTTCATGGGGTTCTATTGTAAGGAAAATTAACAAAGACCTTGTTTGGTAAAAAAGTTAGTTTATCAGTCAATTTTGACTTGTTTGATCGCTATTAGCTGTTTGACTTGGTAAAACAACATTATGAGTGTTTGATTAAGTAGCTTTTATAACAGCTTATTGCTTCAAAACATTAAAATTCAAAAAACAATGCTCAAAACAGTTTTTTCGATAAACTTTTTGAGAAAGTCATTTTGTATGTAATCAGCTATAGCTATAGCTATTTACCAAGCATTTTTCTACAATCAGCCAATACTATCAACTAGTTAAGCCCACTAACCCAATCGGCTAACAATTATTTCTCTAACACCCCAATATCTTTTTTTTTTTTTTTAAAATAGTACTTTTAGTCCTTCACTTATAATTATTCTATAGATTTGTTATTTTAATTATTTACGATACAGATTTAGTCTTTCAATTATTATCAAGAAGACAAAATCAACCACTTCTTTACCAAGTGGCATATTGATGACTTTTTTGGGATAAACTACAAATAAGCCATTGTATTATTTGGGAAACAACAATTAAGTCACCGAACTCAAATTACCCCCAAATAAGTCACTGAATTCTGAAAATAAAGCAATTAAGCCACTGAATAAAAAAAAAAGAGCAATTAACCCATTTTTAATAGGTCATTTGCATTTTCTGAGACAGAGTCGTTGCCGGTCGCCATCTCCAGGAGAAGGTGACCAGAAATGGTCGTCCTCGTCGGAGATGGCGGTCGCCGGTGGCCGAAAAATGCAAATGACCTATTAAAATGAGTTAATTGCTTCTTTTTTTTTTCGGTTTCAGTGACTTAATTGCTTTGCTTTTACGAGTTCAGTGGCTTATTTGGAGGTTATTTGAGTTCGATGGCTTAATTGCTGTTTACCAAATAGTACGATGGTTTATTTGTAGTTTATCCCTTTTTAAAGGATCAAATTTGTCACTTTAATAATAAATGAAGGATTATATTTACATTTCAAATAATTAAATATATCTACATTTTAGTCACAATTGAGTGACCATAAATGCTATTTATCTTCTTCTTCTTCTTCTTCTTCTTTTTTTTTCTGAAGATAATATAAGAATATATTCAAGTAATAAAGGACAAAGATAATGAGTAGAATGTAAACAAATGCAGCAAAACCAATAGCTTGATTCTAATCTGCTGCAAAGAAAAAAAAATGAAAAAGAAAATATGTTTAAAGGTGAGAGTTGACGTTGAAGTTTGGGGTGGCAAGTTTGTCAGGCGTGGCGGTGAGGCCAACGACGTGGCTTCCAATTATATCCAATAAAACACAACCAACCAAAAAAAAAAAAAAAAA
>CM008344.1:6226744-6243223 GCA_002525835.2 Ipomoea batatas
ATGATGTGATATGCCAGCTAATGGACATTAAAATAATGTGATATGTCAATGGATGTAACTTTTTTAAAAAAAAAAAAAAAATTTGTCAGTCCAATTGGAGAAAAGAGAGAAAAAAAAAACAGAAAAAAAAATAGATTTGTCAGAATTTTTTTATTTTTTTTTACTGATTTTGGGCGCAATTGGTGCGCACACACCAACTCGACTTAAAAAAAAAAAAAAAAAGGTAGGCTACAAGTCTTAATCGGCAAATTATTGTATAAAATATAGTTTACATTAAATATATCCATCATGAATATAAGTATATTTTAAATATATTAAAATTACATTATTTGTGTAATGAATGTACATTATTTGATCGTATATAAAATAATGTACTTTCAGTACTCAAATAATGTACTTTACATACACAATTAATGTATTTTTAATATATTAAAAATATATACTTTTTGTTTTCAAAAAAAAAATATATATATATACTTTTTATTATGGTCCACACAGCAATGTAGACCATGGTCTATGTAATAATAGATTGTCTTAATCACTTTTTCCTTTAAAAATAAATTATTTTCCCGTTTTCAATTATTGTCATCCGTTTCTAGCTTGCTATGTAGTTTGGTACAAAGGGTGTGCGTGGGTGATAATATAAACGATTGTTATTGCGTGAATTGTGGTAAAATTCAGTGAGTTCACCAAATTGTTAGTATTTATTTCTTTTAGAGTTAATACCTCCAATGGTCCTCCGAGTATTAGCGATATACCAGTGGTGGTCCCTCGTCTTTAAAACGACCATGATTCGTCCTCTATTTTTTTCAAAATAACCACCCGTGGTCCTCTCGTAGAAACGGTGTCAAACTGACGTTAAAAATGAGGGCAAATTGGTCATTTCCATGTATTTGATGTTTAATCTCAAATTTTTCAGTTGAGAGCGTCATTTTTCCCCAATTGTCAGCCCTAAGCTCAAGTTCTTCAAGTTGTCTCGCCAAAGGAGGCTTCGTATGAGGATGGACCATTTTATGCCATGGATAAGGATGAAAAAAATCCCATCGCCATTGTAGCAACGACAAACAATTCATGTACACCATAAGAAGATGGATATATAAGCAAGTCTTCTTAAGCTTCCATTTGATTTACTTGAGAGGCATGAGCATTATACCATGAACATTCACTCAAAAAGCCATGACCAAGATGAACAG
Organism: Ipomoea batatas; assembly: GCA_002525835.2. Taxonomy (NCBI): domain Eukaryota; kingdom Viridiplantae; phylum Streptophyta; class Magnoliopsida; order Solanales; family Convolvulaceae; genus Ipomoea; species Ipomoea batatas. The sequence continues at coordinate 6,227,938 of CM008344.1, forward strand.
TATTCAAGATTCTTGGAAATCAAATTTATTTGCAGATAGATAAATTACAAATTCTCAGTTGTTTGAAAATTGCAAAAATTCTTTTATTGATGGGAAAGGCAACATACATTTGCTATTATTCTACTAAAGCCTTGAATCTGATTCTCATAATAAAACTAATTTTAATTTTTCTACAATAAAAACTAAAAATTTACCTTTGAATTTGAAGGGAATTTCACTTTTAAGTGAATGTTGGTGGGATGGGCGAATCAAAGCTCTCCAGAATCTTCGTCTTCACGCCGCTGCTCTTTTTCTCTTCCTCTTTGTTTCCTCCGAACAATATGCGATCGGGGACGGGGAAGACGTAGATTCGCAGAGGCGCCGAGGCTCACATGGGGTGCCATAGGGTCATCGACGTAGATCTGCGGAGGCGCCGAGACCTTGCCGCAGGGAGTCCACGCCGCCCGTGGCGGCTCCAGCGATGATGGAATTCCACGAATCCTCCTTTTGGCGGACCTAGACCATGGAGCAGTCGAACGCGCCGCCGACATCGTCTAGCGACCCTTGAAGTTTCCGGCGACCCTTAGAGAACAGTATTACCTTGGCTATGAGTCGCTGAAGGGTCAATCTTTGTTGTTGAGCTTCGACAGCAGCCATTGCAGCAGAAGCTTCTTTCCCCAATTTACCCATATTTGACTTTAGTTCGTGAAGCTTTGTTTCTGCAGATTCCAACTTGGACATATAATCTGGATTGCCATTAGATTCCCTTGCTTTAGCTTGTCGCAGTCGAACGCGCCGCCGACCCTTGAAGTTTCCGGCATCCCATAGCGGCGACTGAGGGTTTAGAGAGGGCTTTCAGATGATTGTAAGAAGAATGGAATTGTAGTTTGTAGGTCTGGCTTTGAAGATTCCAACTTGGAGAAGGGGCTAGCAGTCAAGTTCTTCATTTTGGGGGAAATTGATTTTGGAGAAGGAAATTGGGTAAATTTCAGCCACGAAGAATAGCTTAAACGATGAAATAATTTTAATGTCAATTTTGCCCTAAAAAATTAACGTTTAATTGACACCCAACCTAACGGAGGACCACGGGTTCTTATTTTGAAAAAGATAAAGTTCGAATCCTGGTCGTTTTAAAGACGAGGGACCACCACTAGTATATCGCTAATACTCGGAGGACCATTGGAGGTATTAACTCTTAATATTTATTATTTAATAACAAATAATAACATTTAACACTAATAGATTAATATTATTTGTATAATCGTGTATAAGAATCAAAGAAATTAGAAATAAAGAATTAAAATTGCATTAATGAAAGCAGTAGTCCAGACTCACCGAATAGAGTTTCAGCACCTAGCTTCTACTGTTCACTGTTCACATCTTTCACCTAGCTTCGACGGACGCGAGGGAGAGCAGACGGAGACCAGAGCTTCAACGGACGCGAGGGAGAGCAGACGGAGACCAGAGCTTCAACGGACTTCGTTGCTCGCAGAATCGCAGTTTGACGGAGCTCTGGCTTTCAGTAAATAGACTTCGACTTTGCAATTCACAATTAGACGTTAGGGTTTTAATTTTAGCCTATAAATCAATTCGATTTTTTTTTTAAATTTGGGTTTTTCGCTCAAAACGACGTCGTCTTGAGCAAAAAACCCAATTAAAAAAAATTCGAAAAAAACCGATCAAACTCGGTTGAAATCGGCCGAGTCGGCCAACTTGGCCGACTCGGCCGAAATCAGCCGATTTGGCCGCCTAGGCGGCCGACCGATTTTCCCCCGACTATTAGTGAAGGCGGCGCGACCTAGGGGCGCCTAGTGCCTAGGCGGGCGCCTAGGCGCCGCCTAGGCCGAGTTTTACAACACTGCCTCCACGTATGGAGGAGGCGTGGAACATTTCCAGTAGGGTTCCACGCCATACTCCACGCGTGGAGCTAACGTGGACCGGGCCATTAAGGGTAAATTCGGGATTTCGACTTTTGGAAGGCTATTAAACCCTTCCCATGCATTTTTTAGGGGATCCCCAATTTTAGTTTAGATATGATTTCAATTGTTCTCTCCCCTTTGGGGAATTCTCTCACAATTCCTAGTGTAGATTTCTTAGTTAGGGGTAGATCTAGCTAGAATTGGAGCACAATGGCAATGAAGGTGTAATAGATCCATTGGATTGACTAGGTATCTCTACTCTATTCTTATTTTTAGTAAGTGCATTGTTATTTCCATTTGATTTCCTTGATAATTTCTATTGCTTTAATCTTTTATTTGAATTATGTTTGAGTAGATTAGTTGAGGGAATTGATTGCCCCACATTAGCTCTTGTGATTGATGATTGAATTCTTTCATTTGATTGTGAAATTGATGAAGTAGGGTGCTAGTCTTGTGTGGTTGATATTTTTCATGATTTGCTTCTGTTTCCAGCCGAGGTAGATAGTAGACCTAGTGAAAGTGAGTGATTGCGCGATAGCTGGTCCTCACGAGTCCAAATCATACACATCCCCGCCCTCTATCTGGAAGGATGATGTCCGGGAGGAGTGGTAGACCACATGTTTGATGAAATGCCCCAACCGAATGAGGACTTGGGGGTCTGAGTGTGACGCCACTCGGTGAAGGTACCGTGGGCTCCCGTGATTACTCCCGAACCTCGTTTCCTCAATATCTATAGTGTGGTCAATTACGTAGGCTAATTAAGGCATTCAACTCCCTTGTTTTTTTAAACCATTTTCTTTAGATTCACCCTTGCAACTCTTCACCCATGATTCAATTGCTCTCTAGTAATCCTTGTAACTCTTATCTCTTAACCTCCTAAATGCCAACACTGCTTCAACTCCAATTTTTCATCCTTGAGAATACAACACTCGGGGAACTTCTTCCTCGTTTTATCACCTTCACTCACCTCACCGTAAACTGCATCCATCAAAATGGTGCCATTGCCGGGGATGACAAACGGTTTGTGAATTGTGCTTGACATTTAGTAAGTTGTGTGTTAATTAAGAGTTCTTGAATTGTTTTTTCTCTTTTTGTTTATTTTCTTTTCTTACTTTTGTTGATTGATTGGAAATGTGAGCTTATTCGTCTTGCATATCTTGTGCTCAATTGCAACTACTTTTAGTTGCAAAGACTTGTTGTTGGTTAAGCTTTGTGCAAAGAATTTGTTTTGAAAATTATTTAGGTGCTTGCCAATGAGTGCCTACATGAATCCACATGGTTACCCACACCATGGAGGACAACATTTTAGAACTATGCCCCCCAAACCTTTGAACATCACCCATATTATCAACCATATCCTTATTCTTACCCACCAAAACCTTATCATTATACCCCACCTACATGTCCATACTAAAATCCTTATCCTACCTATAACCCTCCGCCATACACTATCTCCTATGTGCATGAAAAAAAGAGGATTGAAAAATCAACATGCCATGAAGAAGAGGAATCATTGAGTTCTATAGCCGAAAATATCAACAACCAATTGTACTATGTGATGAGGGAGATTGATCCGAAATGTGAATTGCCAACAAAGACCAGCATCCAAAATGTGAATTGCCAACAAAGACCGTCATCTCCCTGAAAAATGATCCTCTACCTCATAATAAGCCTCTACCAAAGCACACATTTGAGCCACACTTCTATCCTACCTCGTACCCGAACATTTGTTACCCACTCCCACCATAATTTCACCAAGGATATCATGCTATACACTTTCAAGAAACACCATCTCCTACTCCATATTTAAACCATGATCACCCCTCCACAAGATTACTTTGTGATGAATTTTCACCGGACAAAGATGATATCAAAATTCTCAAAGAGAAGGTATAAATGTTCATATAAGCAGCCAAGGAAGATACGGCTAAGTTAAGGGCCGAACTCCGGAGTGAAATGAAAGATTATCTTGCCATCCTTCGAGAGGAAGGACTCCCATTGGACGACATTGAAAGATTATCTTGCCATCATTCGGGAGGAAGGAATTCATGAATAGAATCTCACCCCGTATAGATTGTCCCACCATGGATGACTGCCCGATGCTTGGAGTTGAACCAAAAAGAACTAGTGGAGCGGAAGGAATAAGTGAGTGGAGAGAGGTGAATGTAAAAGAAAGAGACATGAGGAGTGAAACTTTAAGGCTTAATGAAATTTTGACTCCTATGTTGAATGATAAAAAAAAATGAAATTGAGAGTGAGGATGACGATAACATTGAGGTTGTGTGGGAAGATGATGGGCCAAAACATGGTATAATTCTTAACCCTTTTTGCAATAACCAATTGGGAAATCATAGTGCTCATATTTGTGTGGACTCCACTTGCGATACTTGTGAGGAGGATTCCTTATTGGAAGATGATTCCATTGATTTTTCTATAAAGAATTCGATGAGTGAGGAGGATAATGAGTCGTTTTACTCTTGTGATAATGAGTTTGAGGAAAGTGAGAATGTTGACAAGGAGGATGAGGAAATATTCGAGATTGAAAAGAAAGATGATGTGCTTACTAAGAAGGTTGACCCTGTTGACACTTACACTAGGAAAAATTTGGAGAATTCGGGTGGAAAAGAGGAGGCATGTGACATAATGATTGTTCAAAAGTTTACTCTCGACAAAGAAACCTTTAGGGGAGGACTAAGAGAAGAAGAGGGAAGGAAAATTCATACTATCTTTGAGAGATTAGGGAGAGTTCGCATTGACTATGTGTACCAATTTACACTATTTGCTATTCCCTTCCTCGTTTTTGAATTCAAGAAAGTCCTACACCTTCGGGCGGTCCTTGAAGCGAAAGTTCATGGGACGGTTGGTAAGGTCCCGAAATCGGTGTGCTTCGAAGGATAGAGCACACCGTGTCTAGCCAAAGACGTTAAATGTGGCGCGCTTGGAGAAAATTGCCATTTTGGTCTACTGACTATTAGGGTCTTATTAATTTCAGTCCACGACTTTCAAAAGTGTTAATTGCATACCCTGACTATTCAATTTCTGTCAATTTTGGACACTCCGGCCAAATTGACGGCCAATTTTGGCCGGAAAGTCTTAATTACTCCGTTAAGCCTTAATGTGAAGGGCAAAATGGTATTTTCCATCGACAGTGTCAATTAACTCGGTTCATCTCTTTATTATTCGGTCTTGGCTCTCTTTTTGTTAAACCTAAGAACGACATTGTCGACTTCAACAGAACAAAGGACAGCGAGAAGGAAGGGGAAGTTCAGCAAGAAGGAAGAGGAAGGTCAGCGAGAAGGAAGAGGAAGGTTATCGGCATTCTCCATTAAGTCGACTCTCTGCCTGACAATGAGTAATTTCCATTCTTCTTCTTCTTCTTCTTCGAGTAATGACTACTATGAATTTGGGGAAAAGTTCCCAATTATTCATTGTAGATGTGGTCATCAATTAAGGATTCGAACCTCATGGACAAATGAGAATCCCGGTCGGAGGTTTTGGCAATGCCGCGGTAGTATCGTAAGTAAATTTTTTTGGGGTTAAAATTGTATATATGTACGCCAGTATACCTTCTGTTTGTTAAATTTGTGTTTTTTGTTTTTGAAATTGTGAATACAGGGTCAGATGGGGTGTGGATTTGTGGATTGGTATGATCCTCCAATGTGCTATCGTTCAAAGCGAATCATTCCGGGATTGCTAAAATGCATAAATAGACAAGATGAAGAATTAAGAACATTAAATATGAAGGTTAAAGGTGATAAGGAGCATGGCAAACTGTTGAAGTGGGTGAAATTGTTGACTATAATATTTGTAGTTGTGGTTGGTAGTAAATATTGTGCAAGTGTGTAATGTAGTTGTCATGTAGTTGTGTATTGTAGGAACTCATGTGTAGTTTTGGTTATGTAATGAACTCATCAATCTATTTGGTAATGTAATGAACTCATTTGTAGTTTTGGTAATGTAATGAACTCACCAATCTATTTGGTAATGTAATGAACTCATTTGTAGTTTTGGTAATGTAATGCCAAGAACCATAATGCCATTCATTACCCAAAAATCATAATGTCATTCATTAGGCAATTAGACTTCCATTACAGCCATTAAAATACCAAAAAAACCATGTCAACTAGACTTCAAGTACTACATACATACTGACTTTACACCCATTACAATACCAAACCATAATGCAGTTGTAATGCACTGATCAAAAGTACTACATACATACTCACAGTTTAAATACATTCAAGAACACTAAATCTTGATTCATTCAAGGTTAATAGGGTCATCACTGGTATTAGCAAATTTGGACCTCATGGTTGTCTTGCTCCTGGTATAGTAAGGCTTCTTACGGTTGGATTTTCTTTGACTTGTCATCTTTTTTGGATTTTCTTGACTTGCTGCTCCTGGACACAATCAAAACCAAGTCCTTCTTCATGCTGCTCCTGGCTAAGCCCAATATCAAGTCCATCATCATGTTGTTGCTCCTGGACAATATTAGAACCAAGTCCTTCAATTCCTTCCTCATCATGCTGTTGCCCATGGCCCAACATTTCTTCATCATGATGTTGCTGCTGCCCATTGCCTTCCTCATGAGGCTGCTGCTGCCCATGACCTTCCTCATGAGGCTGCTGCCTAGTTATATTTGATTTGATGTGGATGGGCTTCACTTTCTTTGTCTTCACTTTATTTGTCTTCAAATTAAACAAAATTAAACAATACAGTACTGTTATTTGTCTTCAATATATTAAACAATAATTTAAACAATTGAATTGCATAAGGAATATTACCTTTTCGGTTGGATTAGATGGACATTTCCTTGCATTGTGTCCAGCTTGCCTACAAATACCACAGTGCAGTTGGATATGTTTTCTTGACACACTAATTCCATTTTGAGTCAACTTATGCTCTTCCTCACCAGCAGATCTCTTTCTTAGCTTCTTAGGCCTCCCAACCTTAGCAGCATAGATAGGAGGCAGTGGAGGAGTTCGGTTAACGACAAGCCACTCATCAGCACCAGACATAGGGTTAATACAACCATTGTAAATCTTCAAATATGTTTCCTTTGAATAACATGGATGGACATAGTAAAAAATAGCTCCCTTCCCATATTTTTTCCGAACAGCACACAATGCATGCTTACAGGGTATCCCAGACAAATCCCATTTCCTACAAGAACATCTTTTCCTCTCCAAGTCCACCTCTTACTGATCTCCATACAGCTGTCCCACCTCAAACTTAAAAAAGTCACACTGTGTAGCCAAGTAACCAGCTGCCTCCTTCTCAATATGCTTAAGTTTTCCCACAATTGGACAAATCTGTGTCTTCCACTTAGCTGCTTTAGTTCTTTGTTCAAAAAATTTGCTCATTAACATTTTTCTTATTGTTTCAAGGCAGTCAATAATAGGCTTGTCCCTAGCAGCAAGTAGAACTGAATTAAAAGACTCACAAATATTGTTTACCAAGATGTCACAGTGTGTATGTGTTGAGAAGTGGGATCTAGACCATTCTTTAGGATCCTTGTCACCCAACCACTGATAGGCTTGCTCATCTAACTCCCTCAATTTGCTCAAAGCTTTATTGAACCCATTCTTAGTTGTAGCCCTGGCACATGCCAAAAAAGCATCCTTCAATGCTTTACCTTGAAATCCTGCAAGTTTCATATTTGCATGGAGGTGCCTCACACAAAACCTGTGTTCCACTCCAGGTAAAACCCCCACAACTGCTAGAATCAATCCCTTCTGTTTATCACTTATAAAACAGAAATTTTGTTCAACATCTTCTGTTATCTCCATGTCTTCCTTCAACAACTCCAGAAACCAACTCCAAGACTCCTTCCTCTCACCTTCAACTATAGCATATGCTAGGGGAAAGATGTTGTCATTAGCATCAACTGTAAGAATATAACCATATAACTGTACTAACCTCCAGCCATAGTGTCCTTTAGATTGCCTTGTAGATACCTTTGATTGTGTGTATTTCTGTAGAGTTTCTGTATAGTATGTCTCCCATTTGCTCTCAGGACTTAGTATAGATGGTGTAAAAGGTAGTAACCTGAGCAGTGGGGGACCATATGCTTATATAGCCTATGGAACCATCAATATAGGCATTTGTAACGGTTGTAACAACAACCGTTACAACCTTAGATTAAATGATACCACATTTGGCCATTGAAGACCATAATTGCACCATATTGAAGATAGAAAATGTTACATCAACAGCTACAACAATAAGTGACATCCCACCAGTTGCACACCTCAAGTGACATCTATCCAATCCTATTAGAGGTCTACAATGCTTGAAGCTTTGTTTGCTACCTTCCCAACATATGTACATCCTTAAAAATCTCTCCTGCCCATCTTCAACCAGGTCACTAGTGTGCACAATATAAGTAGCTTTGGGGTTTGTCCTTGCAATTTTTGCACAATAGCTCCAAATCTTCTTGAAGTTGTCTTGATCATCACCTAGTCTTTGTTTCTTTGCCTTCCAAATTGCCCTATAGGCTTGTTGATCACTAAAATAGAACCCTCCTTACTGCAAACAGTGTCCCTGAATTTTTTCATCATCCAATCTGGATGGTCCTTTAATTCCTTGGACCACCTCTTTGCAATCACAGTAGCCTTGACCAATGAGTTCCCCCAAACCCAACCACATCCTTCATGCTCATCCACCATGTGCATAGTATCCTCCAAGATAGTGAGTTCATCACTTTCCTCAACCCTATTCTCCAAGGGCAGCCAGCCTGTGAACACTCAACTACCATTCTCAACTTCTCATTGCGAACGGTACGAATATCTTTGACATATTTGAAACCATAGTTTGTAACTGCTTCTTGAACTGTTGCTTGGAGGCAAAGGTCATACCTAATGTAAACTGTGGATCTTGCATGTCAGTTGTTTCTCTAAAAATAGGCCACTTGCTGTCACCTTCACTATCAGAATCAAGTAATGAGGCATCATCCGAGAAGTTTATCTCATCCAAATCATATTTTTTACATTCACCTTTTCCAGTATTTTTCTCATCCTTAACAGCCCTCTCATCCTAAACAACCTTGGCATCCTTAACAGCCTTCTCATCCTCAACAACCTTGGCATCCTTAACAACCTTCTCATCCTTATCCAAACACTCAACCTCAATCTCACACTCACTTTCCCATTCACCCTCTACTGTTTCAACTACATCAACATCAATAAAATCATTAGAATCCATTGTTTCAACCCATATCTCTATTAATTGCCCTTCATTCTGTGCAATACTTAAACATTTTGCAACATCATTATCTCTTTGAAGCAAAGTCACAGCACCATTTCCATCAACTGAGTAAATATATGCTCCTATTTCACAATACCCTAGATCCTTAACCCTATCCATAAAGAACTGCATACACAACTCATTTGCCTCCACTCTTTCATATATTTCTACATCGCCCCCCAAATACTTCAATTCACCTTGTCTATTTATAATTCCATTATGAAAAATACAAATTGAAAATGGGCCAAGTGATGCTCCTGTAAACCACCCAAATAGTCAAACAACAAAGTAAAAGCACATTGTCATAATTCCTAACTCCAAACTCCAATATATGCACATGACATATCACATAGAGTTAAACATAGTGGACCCACATAGACATATATTTAAGCATATACAAACAGCACAACACACCTTTCAACAAATTGGTCCCCGCATCAATAATATAATGCTTTAGTCTATATACAAACATTGGTCCCCACAAGCACTCAAAAGCATAAATATATCTGTAGTATCACACTACTATACAAACATTGGTCCCCACATGTCATCTTTCTCAGCATATATAAAGCACACGGCAAACACAACATCAACACTACTACTTTAGACCATACTATGAATATGAAAGATGCAATTTTCAGAGTATGAAAGATGCAATAGTAACCCTAACACAACAATGCCACTCTGAGTAAGATAGATGCAATTTTCTGAGTATTTTTGCACAACAAAAAGAAAATCACTCTTACTTGCTTGGAGAGTATTGGGCGCAGAAGATGAACTAGCCATTGCAAGGCCTACTTCAGCGAGCGTTGATGGCGACGGAGACAGGTGAACTTCAGCTTGCTTCCTTCCTTTTACGATTTACTATACTTTCGTGTTTCGTTTCTTCACCCCTTTCTTCGTTGTTGGTCGTGATTTAGGGTTGGATTGTGAAAATCGATTTAGGAAAAGGGGGGAAATTAACCTTGGTCAAGTCGGACGAAGAATGGGTTCAATAAACCAGGTCTTTGAACCGGGTTAATTGACACTGTCGATGGAAAATACCATTTTGCCCTTCACATTAAGGCTTAACGGAGTAATTAAGACTTTCCAGCCAAAATTGGCCGTCAATTTGGCTGGAGTGTCCAAAATTGACAGAAATTGAATAGTCAGGGTATGCAATTAACACTTTTGAAAGTCGTGGACTGAAATTAATAGGACCCTAATAGTCAGTAGACCAAAATGACAATTTTCTCGCGCGCTTGGGAAGCATTCCCAATGTTATCTTTTAGGATTTATAACTTCTATTTTTGTTTTCATCTTGTTTTCTTTTGGTTATTAGTGATTTCTGTTTTTTGTATAGCCCCGTTTGAACTAACAACGCAGATTATGCATTCGGAGGACATGTTTTGACCACAAGTCATCAACAATAGCAAAGGAGGCAAAAATAACCAAAGTGGGACTTATTAGACAAGTCCACGCTGCCCTCACGCGTGGAGAGGGCGTGTACAAATTCCAGTATGGTTCCACGCTGGTATCCACGCATGGAGCGGCGTGGAACAAAACCAGTGCACATCTACGCTACCCTCCACGCGTGGATGTAGCGTGGACACGCACCAGAAGGGTTGCGAGAAATAGCGGAAAAAGTGTTTAAATACCCCCCCCTTCTTCATTTCCTCTATTCCACGAGCAAAACACTTCCTCAAGGTAAAAACACTCCATCCTAGAGCATCTTTCTTGCTAGATTTCAAGGCCATTACATATTCCAAGTCAGCTAAAGAGGTAATTTTCATAACTCTATATTTCATTTGGTCTATATGCTAGATTGTTGCTTTGTTGGTTATCTCTCTATAACCCTACATTATGTTGTACTATCCCATGGTTCCTTTATTTTGAAAGGATATCTATGTTGAGATTGAGCTTGCATTATTACTACATTGTGGAAATTTTATGATTTTGTAAGCTCATTGGTGCTAGAATGATGAACCGTAGGTGAAAATTTGAGGATTTCTTGCTTGACTAGAATAATTGTGAAATTGGAAGCATATGAAAAGAGTAATGATGTTTTATTGCTTCATGGATGCTACATTGTTGATTCCGCATACACATTTGTTGCTTTTGGGCTCACTTGCTCACTTCATTCTCCAACCTCAAGTTGTCTTGAGGAAGAAGATGAAGTTGACTTTTGTGTTGACTTTTGAATTCAAAATTGCTTCTAGTATGTGGATGACTATTGTTGTTTATTGAGTTTGGGGAATTTGTTTAGAAAATGATGGGAGAAAGTTGAAAGACAAAAGACGGAAGTGTGAGGATCTTGAAATTGTTATAATGGAATTCATGATGATAAGTTCTTGCCTTGAAATGAGAAAAAATATTTCCTTGTATTATGTTGTAATTGTTGATTTTTTTTTATAGGAAACTTCCCATGAATCTTCCACACACCAAAGTGAAGAACGTGCTAGAAAAGGGAAAGCCCTAATGGAGGAGCCTAGTGTTCAAATCCCTAAAATGAGGTATGAAGAAGTCCAGGCGGCAAACCGAGAATTGCTAATGAGTCCAAACATGAGAGCCAGGTTCCGTTATCTCCTACAGCGTCCGATTGTCCAATGGAATTACATCGATCTATCGACTTTGAACTCCTTCGAATGCAGACGAGGAGTTGAGCGCCTTATCCATGAACCTTATTGGAACATCATTTTTAGATGACGCCATGAAACTTAATGATGACCACCACATCTCCGTCAATACATTGGGCGTTCTTCTCGGATTCTACAGTAGAGATGATCAAACGTGACACTGGTACCGAAGACTGAAATGAGACTTCAGAGACCGTGACACTCGGAGAAAATATTGGGCAACAATAGCTAGACCGGGAAGTGACTAGAGCGGATCGAGAGCTAATGTTTCTCAAATCACTCGGGAGGCACCCTAAGCCAAAAAAAAAAAAAGAAAAGAGAGAAAGAGAAACCAGGGAACCGAGAAGAAGAAAGGTAGAACTCATATTCTTTATTCTTTCACACTAACCTTTGATGTAGGAAATTTTTGAAGGGCTGCAACATGCACAGATGCTTAATGGAGGGATACACAGTGTTGGTATATTTTTCTATCCCCTTTTCACTATGGATGCCCTGTTTTGATTCTTGAAGTGGATATTCTTTTCTATGAGTTTGCTTACTTTGATGTACATAGGATGAGTGGCGTGATCTTGTTTATAAATGGGTGTTTAGTTGTTGTCCTAGCCCGGAAACACTTCTAAGTGTGCAAAGGCATTCTTGTTACTTGGTTGAATGACCCTTGCTCCTTGTCCACCTCATGGCAACATTGGGGACGATGTTATTTTCTAAGTGTGGAAATGATGCGTTGCTTGTATATACTTGAATTGATTGATTGATTGAGTTTACTGGGTGTATGATTTTGGAGAGTGTGTCATTATCGATACTATCTAGGAGGAATTCTAGCCATGTGGCAAGAAAATTTTTGAAATATGCTTTGGAAGTTGCCTTTTGCACCGAAAAATGGAAATATATGGAACCGAAATGGTTCAAATCTTTGAGTGCTTTCATGTTATTCACCTTTTATTTTGTTAGGAATTTAGTCAAAGATCTTTCGAAGTGGGAGTGTGTACCCTCTAATTTGAGAAATATAATACAAGCGAAGCTCGGAACTTGAACTTAACTTGGTAGGGCATGGGGCAAAAGGAGAGCTTAAATGTGAGGAAGTGAGATCATACCCCAATCCCCTAGAAAAAGGCATGAGGGGTTGAAATGGTGAAATGAGAAAGGCTAGAATGGCCACTCCTAGAGATAAGATCTGAGGTGAGCCGTCTTTCTAGGATAAGGGGCAGCCATTGCACCGTTCTTCAAACAAGCATAGAGATCTACGTGAAGTTGGTTGTCCCAACAAGATCCTAGGAGATGAGAAAATTGAGAGGAGGTGAGCCGCCCCACTTGGATTCAGGCACCCTTTGCATTGACCTTCGAAAAAGCATGGAGCTTCATGTGAAGTCGGGTGCCCGACGACGTGATCTAAGGGGGTTGAGAAGATAGAGTGACCGCCCAAGCCATGGCGGTGAGCGGTCCATGCCCCTACCCTCACTTATTTTTGCACATATGGGTTTTAGCGTAAGGTCAGATGTTTGGTTAGAGTGTACACATCGTTCCCACTAGTGGGATCGACTTAAGGCCCTTACAAAATGGAAGGTGAATCCCTTATCGTTTGCATGCTTGAAAGGTGTGAAAATGGTTTTCTTATTGTGAAATTTATCCTATGAGATTTTTGCTCCCTTAGCATATATTTCAAATTTGATTGGCATGTGTTTAGAGCAATTTTGGTAAATAGTATGGGGGATTTCACCCTCTATGTTCTGTAACACTCTCAAATCGCTTGGTCAATCAATTGATAAGAGCACTTAACTATTGTTAGCGCTTAAAGGATTAGAGTTTAGAAAGAGTATTTGCTTGAGGACAAGCAAGGTTTTATTGTGGAAACTTTGATAAACACCAAGAATAGTCGAGTTTAGGGTCAGTTATAAGACGTTAATGCGTGGTTTTGTCACCCATTTGTAGTGATTTCATTCATAAAAAACTCTAATGTAATCAAATCTGCAAACTTGGCTTTATATTATGTTTCAAAATCATTCCCAAAGGACAGAATAAGACCCGAGGCGGAAAAGAAGGAACAAACGGAGAAGCAACCAGGCAAGGGTTACTCCATGTTGCCTTCACGCGTGGAGGAGGCATGGAACATTTCTAGTAGGGTTCCACGCCATACTCCACGCGTGGAGCTAACTTGGACCAGGCCATTAAGGGCAAATTCGGGATTTTGACTTTTGGAAGGCTATTTAAACCCTTCCCATGCATTTTTAGGGGATCCCCAATTTTAGTTTAGATATGATTTCAATTGTTCTCTCCCCTTTGGGGAATTCCCCCACAATTCCTAGTGTAGATTTCTTAGTTAGGGGTAAATCTAGCTAGAATTTGAGCAAAATGGCAATGAAGGTGTAATAGATCCATTGGATTGACTAGGTATCTCTACTCTATTCTTATTTTTAGTAAGTGCATTGTTATTTCCATTTGATTTCCTTGATAATTTCTATTGCTTTAATCTTTGATTTGAATTATGTTTGAGTAGATTAGTTGAGGGAATTGATTGCCCCACATTAGATCTTGTGATTGATGATTGAATTCTTTCATTTGATTGTGAAATTGATGAAGTAGGGTGCTAGTCTTGTGTGGTTGATATTTTTCATGATTTGCTTCTATTTCCGGCCGGGGTAGATAGTAGACCTAGTGAAAGTGAGTGATTGTGCGATAGAGGGTCCTCACGAATCTAAATCATCCACATCCCCGTCCTCTATCCGAAAGGATGAGGTCCGGGAGGAGTGGTAGACCACATGTTTGATGAAATGCCCCAACCAAATGAGGACTTGGGATTCTAAGAGTGACGCCATTCGGTGAAGGTATCATGGGCTCCCGTGATTACTCCTGAACCTCGTTTCCACAATCTCTATAGTGCGGTCAATTGCGTGGGCTAGTTAAGGCATTCAACTCCCTTGTTCTTTTAAACTATTTCCTTTAGATTCACCCTTGCAACTCTTCACCCATGATTCAATTGCTCTCTAGTAATCCTTGTAACTCTTATCTCTTAACCTCCTAAATTCCAACACTACTTCAACTCTAATTTGCCATCCTTGAGAACACGAGACTCAGGGAACTTCTTCCTCGTTTTATCACCTTCACTCACCTCACCTTAAACTACATCCATCACATCACATCACATCACAATGAGGAAGAACCGAGAAGGAGATGTTGGAGTGAAGTATTTGTTGTGTTCTAGGGAAGGGCACACAATTAGTGGAACAGATAGGTCCAAAACTACTGGTAAAGATATCACACCAAACATAAAGACCCGACGACGCGTATCAAAACGGGTGGCTTGTAAGGGATGATGTGGCATTAGGCGGCACAAAGATGGATATTATGTGGTGAGCGTATTACAAGAACAACACAACCCAAACAAAAAGAAGCAGCAAAATAAGAAAGTGAAGGCATAGGTATAGAGAAGATGAAAAATCAAGGCTACATTGACAATAAATTTAATCTAAAATTTGGCATACACTTTCGTTGATGAACTTTCATGTATTCGTAATTTTTCCCCATTAAAAT
>CM008344.1:6307192-6323100 GCA_002525835.2 Ipomoea batatas
ATCTTAATTGACTCAACCCAATTGGCAATGGAGCTAAGGTCCAAATTATTCATGCCCAAATATGTTAAAGAAGAAAGACCAGAAACCCATTCCAAACTTTCAACTTTCAGCTGTGCATTACTGCTGAGATCAAGGTATTTGAGGTTGGAAAGATTTCCCAACTCATTAACAAAAATAATGTTTGCAGTAAAATTATTCCCAGAGAGGTCAAGATGACTCAAATATGAGAGTTCATGCAAGGAAGGACTTAACTCACCTGTAAGAAGGTGATTGCAAAATAATGTACATCCCAAATCAAGTGCGACAACATTTCCAGTTTCATTGTCACAGCTGATTCCCACCCATCTGCAGCAATTCCCATCTTCACTGTTCCATGAAGAAAGGGTGTTGTATGTGTCAATGATGCCATGTTTGAACCTGAGAAGAACCTGCCTCTCCTTTTCTATGCAACTTGGATTCTCTTCATTTCTGCCTGCCAAGCTAAACACCAGCATGCTACCCACGATGAGATGCCAAGTTAGAGCAATCATATAAAACTGTGTGCATTCAGAAGGCCTCAACTGTGTAATCATTTTCTCAATTATATTGCAGCAAGTAATTCTTCTGAAACTGCAGAATTATTGACTGTTTTCCAGCTTTAGTAATATTGATATTGTTGGGCGGATGCTGGATCGGACTAAATCCAAGTGGCTAGCTAGGTGATTGTTGGGTGGAAGTCGGTGAAGGGTCAAGTTCAACACCCTGCCTCTCGAATATGTGATCACGGTATATAAGAAAATAAAGTTAGTTGCATTTTCACTGTGAACTATAGTTTTTGGCATAATGGTAACAGCTTGATCCTAACAAATATGGAGCACAAAACATAGGTCCCGTTTGGTAAATGGTTGTTAGCTGATAGCTATTAGATGATTGGGTTAGAAAGTATAACTAGTTAATAACATTACCTGATTCTAAGAAGGTGTTTGGTAAATTAGATAATTGTTTGGTATAATTTATTAAATTGAAAAAGAGCAACTTTTGAATTTTAGCATTTTGAAGTTATAAAAGTTGATTAACGAAACACTTATATTGATTTTTTAACCAAATCAAATAGTTAATAGTGGTCAAATAAGTTAAAATTGACTGATAAACTAATTATTTTACTAAACAGGCCTGGGGCTAAAGTTAAAATCCTTAACTCTATTCTCAGGTAAGTACAAAATATAATGAGTATATAAAATTCTTAGCATGTATAGTAGCATTTACGGCATATTTAGTTGGCGCTTAGCAGAATGTATAGAAAAATAAATAAATAACAATTCCTAAGTTAAACATTGAGCCGTCCTGGGGTGACTACCAAATTAAGAATTAAAAGTTAGGGCGGCAGAGTGTATTAACTGCATTATTATTAAAGCATCTGCAAATCTGCAATTAAACTTCTTTTTCTGAATCAATTAACTTTACAGTTAATAGAGAAAATCGTACTTTTGGTCTCTCAATTAGTAATACATTTGCAATGTTCTCCTTATCTTTTAATTTAGACACATTCGATCCCTCATTTATTGAGACGTTAGTCAATTTAGTTCTTTTGTTAGTTAATCACAATAAACTCCGATTAGACCATAGATATAATTGGAATTTCACATAGGAAAACACATTTTTGGTCTCTCACTATCCCAAGATTGATCTTTCTTGGATCCAACTACTTTACAAGTCAGCCACATGGAAAAACCTTCTTGGGGTTTGGCTTTTCATTGCAAGTCAGCTACTTTACTGTGTAAAGCTTCCAATTCCATACATGCTATAACCTTGAATCTTGGGACACTGTCGAAGAATCTCACATGTATCTTAATTAAAGTTTGCTTTCGCTCAACTTTTTCTGCATTGCTTCACTATGTGGAAAACCTTCTCATCTTCTTCATTTCTCTACATGTTTGAAACAATGTTTGAACCAAATGTATTTGTTTGGAACACAATGATCAAGGGCTATTCACGAGTAGGGAGTCCCGGAAACCGGGTTTCTTTGTATTCAGAGATGTTAAGGAACAATGTGAAGCCGGATAATTATACGTTCCCTTTCTTTTTTGTATTTTTGTTGTATCTCAAAATATTACTGAGTACAAAGTTTTTTTTCCAACATAATGAATATATTCAAAACTACAACTCCTCATTAGGAATGTGTAGTAGATGCCCGCACCGGCTTAGCTTAACGTTCAGTAGGCAACATTTGAGAAATTAAAAGAGAAAAAGAAGGATTGTGTAGTAGATAAAGTAAAGAGAAGTTACGTTGATAGAAGGATTGTGTAGGACTAAAATCAGGAACTATATATAAGCAGTAGTCGGATAGAATTGTTGATCCATAGACTCCCAAAAAAATCAATTCAAATTAAAGGTAGATTAGATATGAAGATGCAAAAGACAATTAGGCCGTCTAATGATTGCATTCTACATCACTCTTTGTAAGTTTGTATATTTTCTATTTTTCATCCAATTGTGATTGAGTGAGTAAAAATTGAAAAAATATATAACATTTCAGTACCTATCTTTATTTATATTATATTATTGGTCAATTATTCATGAGAAACTATAAAATCATCTATAATTTCAATGGAACTGGATTACTTTTACAATTGTGAGGATACCATATAAAAAAAATACAAAAAGTATTTACCGTGTCTTTCGTAATTATATGATAAATTTATATAATTTTACGAAATACAAAATAAACTGGTGATACCATAACACAAAATACCATTGAATTTTCTGATTAAACTTGCATAGCTGTTGTTTTGCATATTTGGAATTTTCTACCTGTCTAAGAACAGAGTTAAGGTTTGTTAATGTGTTTTCTCTCCAAACATTATTTCTTTGTTTTTACATGCATTGCATGAGTATCTTAAAATGTATGTTATTGACACTATATACATCCTTGGTGCCATTTGTCTTCAAATGATCTCTGCCGCCATAACTTATTATTATGGATGGTAGTTGCCCCAGGACGGCTCAAACATTAAGTTATTACATGTACGATTTGCATTTCATATCTTGTGATTTTGCATTATATTAATTTGCACAAACGTTTATAAGTAGAGTTGATCGAATAATTGACTTAATAATCATAAGATTCTAAATTTGACTCATGGTGTGAGCTATTTATTATCTTTATTGGTTTGAGCTAAGGTGCAAATGAAATTAACTAATAATTATTAATAAGGTGGACTATTGACTATATACTCCAACTACTTATATATAATGGTTAATTGGAGTAGTTGTTAGAGCAAGCAATTTTGTACAACAAAACTTATACGTACTGCTAAAACAATCATCTTGATGAGGACTTGTGGTTCTTTACTCACATGGTTTCTGTTCCTTTTGATTATTCTTCAATATTTCAACGGGAGTAGCAGTTGCTTAGACAATGAGAGAAAAGCTCTTCTAAGCTTCAAACATGGCATTTCCGACCCTAACAACCTTCTTTCCTCATGGGGAGCCAGTAGAGACTGCTGCAAATTGAAAGGAGTTGGTTGTGATAACACAACTACTACTGCCCATGTTGTTGCTCTTCATTTGGGGCCTCAAGGCTTGTGCACTGATGGACCATCATGCTACCCAGGCTTACAAGGTGAAATCAGCCCTTCCTTGCTTCATTTACGGTTTCTCAATTTCTTGGATCTTAGTTTCAATGAATTTAAACAAATTCCAAGTTTCATTGGTTCTCTCCACAAGTTAGTCTATCTTAATCTTTCTTATAACGAGTTTGTCAGGAATGTCCCTCCTCATTTGAGAAATATTTCCACTTTGAAATATCTTGACATCCGCAACAACTTCAATATTGATGGTCTAGAATTAAAAGTTGTTGACACCTTAGAATGGATTTCTCATCTTTCTTCCTTGGAGTATCTCAATATGGATGGGGTAGACCTTCATTCTGTTTCAGATTGGCTTCACTCAATTTCAAAGCTTTCTTTGCTTAGAACACTAAGCCTATCTTCCTGCCTTCTTCCTGCGTTGTCTTTACAGGATGGAAATATAGCAACTTTTCCCCTACTGAATTTGTGGCTAAACCAAAGCTACTTCCTTCAATATCTTGACCTCTCCTATAATCATTTGGTAGGTGGCGATAAGGACATCAAATTGTTGAGGCATCTTGGCAATTTGAAAACTCTAGATTTATCATATAATTCTTTTTCTTTCAACTTTTCACAACTCATTTTAGGTTTTGAGAAGTTGATAGAGATTTTGAAATTAAATGATAACGAAATTGTGGGATCACTGGATGGTACCAGAGAGTTTAATTCCCTAAGAGAATTAAACTTGGAGAATAATCAACTTTCTGGTTTACTGCCTGACATGTCAACAATGTTGTCCTTAGAAATTTTTGCAATTCGCAACAATCACTTCAATGGGAACTTAATGGGAAGTAACATCGGACGCCTCTCTAATCTCAAATGTCTAGATGTTTCTTCAAATTCTTTGGATGGAGCACTATCTGAAATTAGCTTCTCTAATTTTAGCAAATTGGATGTGCTCATCCTGTCTGATAACTCTTTGACAGTGAATTTAGGCACCCATTGGATTCCTCCATTTCAGTTAAGTGGTCTAGGCCTCAGATCTTGTAAGTTGGGCCCCAAATTTCCAAATTGGCTCCACACACAGACAAAACTAGATACTCTTGATATCTCAAATAATGGAATTTCAGATCTCATTCCTCAATGGTTCACCAACCTATCCAAGTTAGATTATTTGAGTGCTTCTCAAAACAGAATTCGTGGAAAATTACCAAACATACCATCAATTTTGAATCTAGTAGTAGACTTTAGCAACAATTTGCTAGAAGGTCCTATACCAAAAAATTATTCGGAAGTATTAACATTGAACCTTTCCAAAAACAAGCTTTCTGGAACTATTTCAATTCTGTGTACAAATATTTCTAGATGGCTTTATCAGCTTGACCTTTCAAACAATTTCTTTACGGAGAAGATTCCTGAATGTTTGGGGAATGTTAATAATTTACAAATTTTAAACTTGGCAAATAATAACTTCTTTGGTGAAATCCCCTTATCCATAGGACACTTGAGCCATATGGTTTCACTACATTTGAGAAGCAATAGGTTTGATGGGGAATTTCCCGTGTCTCTACAAAATTGCACTTCATTGGTGGTTTTGGATCTGGGAAATAATTATTTTACTGGGAGTATTCCTGCATCTATAGGGGAAATCTTAAAAGAGTTAAGAATCCTTCGCCTGGATTCAAATGAACTAAAAGGATCAATCCCAATTAATATCTGCCAACTTCAATCCATTCAAATAATAGATTTGTCTTCGAACCATTTATTTGGTTCTATTCCAACTTGCTTCAATTCATTAATGACTAAATATGACGAATCGATGCCAAGCATGTGGATTGTTGGATCTTCTCAACAAATCTATGGGATTATTGAAGCCACTCCCGAAGAAGCTTTCTTTGATTATGAATGGCTTATGTGGAAGGATACAGTGGTGGAGTATGGTAAGAAGTAAGAACCTCAAATTCATGAAGCTCATTGATCTCTCAAACAATAAATTGGTTGGAGAAATCCCATTTGAGATAACAGATTTGCATGTGCTTAATTCACTAAACCTGTCAAGAAACAAACTGACCGGATCAATCCCAGACAAGTTTGGTCAGATGAGCTCGCTAGAGAATCTTGATCTATCAAACAATCAACTTTCTGGAGCAATACCAATGAGCCTAGCTAGTTTATCATTTCTTGCTCACTTGGACTTGTCGAACAACAATTTGTCTGGCTGTATTCCACTCGGCACTCAGTTGCAAGGATTCACTGAGGCTTATCGAGGGAATACAAAGCTACGCGGCCCTCCACTTCTAACAAAGTGTCATAGGGATGAATCTGAAAATGCTCCACAACAAGGGGGAATTGATGAAATTGAAGAAGATGAAGGATGGATTATTTGGGACTTTGACTTCTTTGTGAGTTTGGCACTTGGATTCATTCTTGGTTTTTGGGGAGTATGCGGAACCTTAATACTCAAGCGTTCTTGGAGACATGCATATTTTCAATTTTTCGAAAACAAAAAAGAGAAGCTTTGCACTGCCATTGTAGTCTACGGAGCCAAATTGAAGAGAGGCCTGGAATTAGCTAGATTGAAGTAAAAGGTAAGATGATTAAGATTCTAAATTTTTCATTTGATATTACAATATATTTTCATTTAGCAATAAAGATTAATATATAAGTGGCAATGCATGAAAACAGGATGAACTCATCTTCTTGAGTTGCAGGAAGTACGAAGGCCACTGGAGTACCTCCGATCCATCCATGTCATTCTAAATAAAGTTCAATCATGTGTATTTGTGTGTTCGTATTCATATTTCAAGTCTTGTAATTTTATTTTGTTCTGTATTGTGTGTATTGAGGTTCTACTATCATCATACCATAGCCTACCTTGTAACTTGTAAGGTGGACTATTGTTTTTTTTACTTGATTTAGTCTTAAGTGATTTTTTGTGCTTAATTTAGTTCGAGACTTTTATGGTTTTACGCAATTTAGTCCTCGGTTAGGAATTTCGTTTGTTGGTTACGTTACGTTGTTAGTAACAGGGTTAGCATGATAACTTCCTTTCTCTTTATTTGTTGTCAAATTACTCTCATTATTTCCCCATTCTTCTTCATCGATTAAATTTCCCTTCTTCTTCGTAACAAGCCCTAGAAATCTTGTATGACACTGCTAATTGATGTACATAGGGCTCTTATGGCATATTAGATGTTTAATGCATATTGTATGACAAATTGATAGTTAAATGCCTTACATGGCAGAAGATACAATGCCAGGCCAACAATTATTTTCTAGTTCTGTGTCCTGTCTTGCAGCAGTATATCATGTTATTAAGAATTAGCTGGATACTTTACTTGCAAGCTTCCGTCATAGAAAGGGTAATTATTACAACCAAACTCCATATTTGTTCCTAACTAAGCTCATTTATACGTGTGCTTTGTCTTTTCTAGTTGGGTTCTGAACCAAATAACTCGATCAATTTTAGGTGCATTAACTAATTTATTTATCTTAATAATACTTCACAATCAATTCCTTATTTGTTTCCGATTAGGCTGATTTATGTATGTGCATTGCCAACTTTCCGTTGGGTGCACAAACAAATAATTCACATTTAGGTGCAATAGTAACTAATTCACATTGTCATTTCAAGTACCTAACCTCAGTAATCAGTATAAATTCTCAAAATATGGGTGATTTCCTCCTTGTTATGAAAGAATGATGAAACCCACCCAGGAAGTGCCTGGTGCAATGTGTACATATTACTTCCTGAACAAATATAGTTATTATTATAGGTTTTTGTTCCTATTGCTTAATCGAAAGAATGTATGATTATCCCACCCCTCATGTGCCCATCTAATATATTGGTTCTAATAACTTTAAATGATAAAGTTCCATTTTGCAAGGACTCCATTTTTGTTGTCTGTCATGGATGAAGACTAAAAAATAGAGGTAATAAGGTCTATGTTTTCTTGTAAATTACTAAACTGTAGCACTAGAAATTCTCCTTCATTTGTGCTGATGAATGAATTATAACTTTCAGTTAAGTGGTCTAGGCCTCAGATCTTGTGAGTTGAGCCCCAAATTTCCTAATTGGCTCCACACACAGACAAAACTAGATACTCTTCATATCTCAACTAATGGAATTTCAGATCTCATTCCTCAATGGCTTACCAACCTATCCAACTTAGATTATTTGAGTGCTTCTCAAAATAAAATTCGTGTAAAATTACCAAACACAGCATCTACTTTGAATCTAGTATACTTTAGCAGCAATTTGCTAGAAGGTCCTATACCAAAAAATTATTCTGGAGCATGGACATTGAACCTTTCCAAAAGCAAGCTTTTTAGAACCATTTCAGTTCTGTGTACAAATATTTCTGAATCGCTTTATCAACTTGACCTTTCAAACAATTTCTTTACCGAGAAGATTCCTGAATGTTTGTGGAAAGTTAATGGCCGTGTTTGGTAAATAATCAGCCTATCAGCCAATTTTGGCTTATTTGATCACTATTAGTTGTTTGGTTAATAAGTTTTTTGTAACTCCAAAATGCTAAAATTCAAAAGGCTACTCAAAACAACCTTTTCAATTAGCTTTTTGAGAAAAGAAATTATATCAAACAGCTATCAGCTAACAGCCAATTTATCAAACAACTTTCTACAATCAGCTGATATTATCAGCAAATCATACCTTCTAGCCCAAACAGCCAACCCAATCAGCCAACAACCATTTACCAAACAGGGCCAATGATTTTTAAGTTTTAAACTTGGCAAATAATAACTTCTTTGGTGAAATCCCCTTATCCATAGGACACTCGAAGTCTCGAACAATATGGTTTCACAACATTTGTGAAGCAATAGGTTTGATGGGGAATTTCCTGTGTCTCTAAAAAATTGAACTTCATTGGCCATTTTGAATCTTGGAAATTAAATAATTATTTAATTGGGGGTATTCCTGCATGGATAGAGGAAAGCTTAAAAGAGTTGAGGATCCTTTGCTTGGATTCAAATGAACTAAAAGGATCAATCCCAATTAATATCTGCCAACTTCAATCCATTCAAATAATAGATTTGTCTTCGAACCATTTATTATCTGGTTCCATTCCAATTTGCTTCAATTCACTAATGAATAAATATGATGAAAAGATGCCAAAAATGGGGACTCTTGGATATTCTTAACAAACGTGGTTTAGGATTCTAGACTCTCTCTGATCTCAAAAGTTTTCTCTGATTATGAATGGCTTATGTGGAAGGGGTTACAGAGGTAGAGTATAGTAAGAACCTCAAATTCTTATTTGTGTGCATTGTATATTTTAAGATGCACACAATTTTTACCTGTCTTGCACAGTTGCACACTTTACATCCTCTCTAGTACACATGGCTTAGTTGTGTGCATGTTACATGGTTGCCTAAAGAGTGCACAATTTTTTTTTGCCTAAAGTGCACACTTTCATCTTGATTGCATTTGCGTACGTCTATTTATAGGCAATTATAGGTGGGGCCATTATGATTATCATGTGTGTTCTAAGTTCAATTGTAACACAGTCTTCATTATACATTGAAGTCATTCCTAGACTGCTTTGTGGAGAAGACAAAGCTCTTGGCAATAAAGGTGGTGGACCTGATGCAACTACTTGGGGAAGTCAAGGACTAGACATTCCACACTAATAGCTTCTGCTCGTATTCTCCTCAGTTTAAGTTAGGAGCGTGGAGGTAGTACTCAACAACCCGCGAAACCTATGTTCACCTAACAAGAGGATGACTTTTGTACCAACCCCGAGAATTTGCGTGTTGTGGAGGCGATTTAGTGGACAATTCAACAGTGCACCATCTTGCAGGATATGCCTTCATTTAGGCACAGGAGTGTGCCACCCAAACAGTGGGATGAAGTTGGCGTTATTGCCCGGGATTACAACGTTGTTGGCATGGTTGAACCTTTGGCGGTTGATGCGAACCGTGCCATTCCAGTTGCAGTAAGTATGGTAGTGTACAAATACAAAAAAAAATATAAGTGAGGTTAATATACCACTAAAAAAAACGCGAAAATAGCGACGGACCAATTCCGTCGCTAAACACTAAAGGGTTAATATAGTGGAGCATCATTCAGCTAAAAACAAGAGGCAAAATAATTTTTGTTTCATAGTTGGATGATCCTTGAACATGTTAGTGGTGCTCAGAATATCATTGCCGATTCTTTTGCTAGAGGAATCCGGGTAGAAATTCAACGCTAACCTACTGTGAAGTTGCTTTGGGGATACTAATTAATGCATACTTGTGGAATGCGTTGGGATGTAACAACCAAATATAATTTTGCGTGGTCAACCATTTAACGTACTTTTGCTAATGCATAATTCAATTTGTTTTCCCCTTGTCTAGGAGATAACAGTTGAGATGGGGGAGAATGGTGCACAAACAGAGCTCCTAGCAGATTATTTGCATTCTAAATGATCAGGAAAGAAGTAAGCTAGACGGTGCATGCCCCTAGCTAGCAGATTATTTGCTGCAACAAGCAAAACGGTATAATTGTAAACACTAAACAGTTTCGAGCCTTAGCTTTCTATGAGAGGATCATTGTAAATTCTGTCATTACTTTACTTTTAAACACCTTTTGCTCCGACTCTATATTTGCATCTACACTTCACTCTCAAACATTCTTAGTACATCCCAACTTTTGCACATAATGAGTTGGTCTCGGTTGGGTGGGAAGAGTCTAGAGAAGATGAATACACTTTTCTATTAATTTCAAATTAATAACATTTTGTAATTTGGACTCTAAGTAACAAGATTAATTAAAATCAAACAGACTAAGAGTGCATAGTGGAATAGAAGTACGTAAAGTGCTATAATTAAAACCAAATAAAAAATAATACATTAGATAGATATGCTTGAAATAACTCAAATATGATGTGTGTAAAATTCGGTTTGCATGCAAACGTGGGAGATAGCAAACCTAGATAAGATATTTGTAGTTAATCGCCGGTGTATAAGTATAATACATTGACAATGTATCAACTATTTTATATTATTATTATTATTATTATTATACATTAAAATTTCTGCTATACAACAATGACTTGCCATTATTTATGCAAGAGTAGCTCCGGGGTGGGTTCCAATCAAGCAATGATGTAACTCTAATTTTCCGGTAAGCTAATCCGATCAAATAGTTCAGACAAAGCAGTGGCGTCATCAATTTTAATATAATTTTTCCAAGCACAAAAACTAGTTGTGACAATCAAAATGTTCCTTTCAAGTACTACGACTTGCACCGATTTTTTACCCGTTCAACTATAGATGGATTGGTTTACTTCATTGTCATTATTTGTTGGTTAGATTACAATGTCAACTTTACCTCGAGTTCATATTCAAATTCAAGTTGCGACTGTAAACTTCTTCACAAATAAAAAGTATCTCTCTAATAAATAGAAAAATAAAAGTTCCAAGCATAATATATGCAATTAAAGAACGCCACTCTCTCCCTTTTTTATTTCTTGGATGATGAGAAAAACTCATATATAATTACTGTCCGAGAGTATACAATGGGTAAACATTACTCCTATTTAACAGTCCGTAAATCACAAAAGAAAGATAAACTGCTCTAAGAAAACCTTGTTAGACGGGGCTCAATCAAGAAGGTGTTTATAAAGTGAACGTCTCTCTTGAATTAATTTATGACGTCATATTAACCAGTGACGGAGCCATTATGGGGGCAGTGGGGGCAGCTGCCCCCACTCCTCCACCCACTCCTTTATATGTATGTCTGTGTATATACACATATATAGCATTAAAGTGTATATAAAACTTATATTTATGTTCAAATTGTTGATAGTTTGATTAGCTTAGTTGGTTAAATTCCAAATTTAATTTTAGAAAGCTTATGTCATAGGTTCAAATCTCATTAGCAACACTTGTTTTTATTTAATCTCTTTCATTCCTACACAATATAAATTAAATATTTTTTAGTCTACCTTTTATGAATTATTTATTTAACAAATTAAATGCTTCAACTAAAAGAAAATAAAATTAAAAAGTATTTATGAATATATTGTTATTCAAATTATTTTATCTAATTGATTATATTTCATATTTTGTCATAAATATTTTCACATTTTCACCACTTAAGTATATTTTTTGCTCCGACCCTAACTATTATGTAATCTATCAAAAATATTTTATTGTAATTTATAATGTATTTTGTATTTTAACCTTATTATGACTATCTGATATTTTGTCATTGACATTTCCAATGTAATTTAAATTTCGTCCCCACTCAGTCAACTTTCTGGCTCTGTCCCTAATATTAGCTATGTAGTATGGAAATTAGAAATAGAAAAATGAGAAACATGAAAACGACAATTTCAATAAAATATAGAAAATGAAAATTAGAGAAACGTATAAGTAATTAAGTAAATTATAATATATATATATATAGAGGGTTGCACTCTCATGCGTACTGTCGCTCAGGAGAGAACTGTGGACAAATCACAGTCGTCCACGTGTCCAAATCAACGAATCAGATGCAATTTTTAAAAAAATGATGCGGTGGCATTCTCGTAAATAATTGGAACTTTGGTGCACCTAGTTTCACTTACAAGTGCACCTATTTTCGCACCTATTTTTACTTACAAGTGGGAGTAATTTACCTTGTTAATATTCATGCACCTATTTTTGCAAATATTTTCACTTACAAATGCAAGTAATTTACCTTGTTAATATTCATGCACCTGGTGCAACCTAGGTGCACCTAATTATAACATTAGGTGCACCTAGTTATAATATTAGGTGCACCTAGTTATAACATTAGGTACACTTAGTATTGATGTTTAGTGTACAATTCACTTGCACCTGTAATACATTTTACTTGCATCTGCGATACATTGTACTTGCACTTGTGCAAGTAATTACTTTGTTAACATTCATGCACCTAGGTGCAACCTATGTGCACCTAGTTATAACATTAGGTGCACTTAGTATTGATGCTCATTGTACAATTCACTTGCACTTGTAATACATTTTACTTGCACGTGTGCACCTATTTTCTGTTACAGGTGCAAGTAATTTACCTTGTTAACATTTATGCACCTGGGTGCACCTTTTAACTGGGTGCACCTAGTGCATGCACCTAGTTATAACGTTAGGTGAAACTATATTTTGGACACGTGGCGCGCTGTGATTCGTCCGCAGTTCTCTCCTTGGCGGCCAGTACGCACTTGAATGCGATCCTATATATATAATTCAATTTCCGTGCGGTGGGGTGTTTTCCATGCGGTTGTGTGGTGACTTTAGGTGCATAATTTTCTTCTTAAGGCGCATGATTTTCCTTATTAAGTTGCGTGATTTGTATGTTTAAGTTGCGTGAATGTTGAAACTTAAGGTGAGTGAATCTAAAGTTTAAGATGCGTGGTTTCCCCAATTAAGGTGCATTGTTATCATTCTTAAGGTGCGTGATATGTATGCTTAAGGTGCGTGAGTTGTTGAAACTTACAGTACGTAATTTTAAAACCTTAGGTGCCTGATTTGTGTTCTTAAGATGCGTGACTTATGTATTTAAGGTGCGTGATTTGTGTACTTAAGGTGCGCATTGTGTTCTCAACTGAAGGTGCACCATTTAAAAACTTTAGATGCGTGGTTTGTGTACTTAAGGTGTCCCGTTTTAATGCATAAGCCATAAGGTGAGTACCGCACGTGAAGATATACATGCATCTGAACCCTTCCCTACACACACACACACCAAAGATCAAATGTGAAGGAGGTCTCCAAGTACAACATACGGATTAATTATAGCTATTTTGCCAAAATCAACCGCACACAATGAACATAATTTTAAAAAAAAAAAATTGCGGTGATATTATGGTAATTTTGCGTATTTGTTGAAAGCTTAGGGTCTGTTTACTAACAGAAAATTGTTTTCTGTTTTCTGTTTTTCAATTTTTCAGTTTTCATTCTCTGTTTTCTATTTAGAAAACTTGTTTATTAACACTTATTTTTTCAAATTAACGTTATAAAATTAACAACAAGTTTAATTTCGAGTTATTTTTAGACCTTATATTTAAAATATTTTAAAATATATTTGATTTAAATAGAATAAATATATATTTTACTTTGAAGTCCAATATATGTAAAAAAAAAAAAAAATTACATTTGATATCTGGACCAAATTTATATATGTATATAACATAAATAAAAATATATTTGAACCAATAACCTATTAAGTTCACAAAAAATTTAGTTTAGATAATATTAATAGTTTTTGAGCTAATATTTAAAATATGTTTGGATATATTCATTTGAATGATATGTATGTAATATATAATTTTTATTTTGAATTCTAATATAGTAATATATGTGTGGAATTTCGATATCTGATATCTGGACCAAAACCAATAATCAATTGAGTGCAATCAAAATATAAAGTGTGGTATAGATTTCAATTTTTAATTTAGATAATGTGAATGATGTATAATTTCAAGCATAATCAAATAAGTTATGTTTAAATAAATAATGTAAATAGAAAAGATAGAATATGATGATAAGTAAAAGAAGATGATAATAAATGTAATCATAGTAATGAATAAATATGTAAGTAGATAATGGTAAAAATGTGGTTATAATGACATATAGTCTAATAGATGATAGCTGATTCTGTTTTTCATTTAGAAAACAGTTTTTTATAGTGTTTCAGTTTTCTAGAAAACTGAAAAATTATTTCCTGTTTTCAAAATGGAACACTATGCTAGTAAACATGTTTTCTGTTTTCTGTTTTCCAGTTTTCAAAATTTTCAGAAAATTAGAGAAAATTTCCAGTTAGTAAACGCACCCTTAACGTTTGTATTTTCAAAACTTAAGGTGTGTCATTTTAAAACTTAATGTGTGTCATTTTAGTACTTAAGGTGCGCCATTAGTTCTACACTTGAAACTTAAGGTTCTTAACTGTAAAGCTTAAGGTGCGTCAATTTAACACTTAAGATGCGTTAGTTCTACACTTAAGGTGCATAAGTTCTACACTTAAGGTGCGTCATTTTAACACTTAAGGTGCGTCATTTTAACACTTAATGTGCGCCATTTTATCACTTAAAGTGCGCCATTTTAACACTTAATGTGCATCAGTTCTACACTTAAGATGCGTCATTTTAACACTTAAAGTGCGTTATTTTAACACTTAAGGTGCGCCATTTTAATACTTAAGGTATGTCGTTTTTAAGTGGTATGAGAAAAATGCATCCAGTTGTACAGGAAGCGAATTTTTTTTTCTTTTAAAGTTTCATTAATTTGAGCCGTTCATCAAAGCTGTTGATTTAGATTTGATCAACGACTCAAATCTTTCCCCCGCTATTTTTCACCTGGGAGCATCTTTGCACGTGAAATAATGATCCATATATATACATATTTTTTCCTTAATATACTTAAATATTAATTATTTAATGATTAAAAATGTTACATTAATAAATAAGAATAGTGCACCAAATCACTAATAAATAATTAAATCTTAAATATTAATGGAAATCGCCCTTTTACCCCTCAATTGTTAACATTTTGGAAATTTAGGACCTTTTTTTTTTATTTTTCTAAATTTGAAGAAGACGAAGAAGTCTCAATGCTTATCCTAATCTATTTTGCTCTCAAATGGCAAGTATGTAGATGTTTACCAATCTAAAGAAAACACCAAAGTGACCAAACTCTAATTATTTTAAATTGTTGACAATGATGTTTATTATATTGTTCATTATAAAGAATACTTTTATTACGGATGCAAAAATTAATTTATCTGAAAGGCTTTATCAAATAGTTCAGACAAAGCACTGGCGTCATCAATTTTAATATAATTTTTCCAAGCATAAAAAAAAGTTGTGACAATCAAAATGTTACTTTCAAGTACGTGGACTTGCACCGATTTTTTACCCGATCAACTATAGGTGAATTGATTTACTTCATTATCATTATTTGTTGTTTAGGATTACAATGTCAACTTACCCAGAGTTCAGAGAACATGTATGGTCGGGTCAATGGACAAGGAGGTCGGTAATGCTTGGATATGGGTCCAGACGGCAGAAAACTTTACTACCGGTTAGGTATACGATGAGACGTGCTCATAAATAATCCCCATCAAGTAGCCCCCTAGCGTGTGCCTTGACGATGGTTCGGGAATTTCAATAGAGATATAGAAAAAAATTGAGCAGTGCAAGAATTGTGCGAGAATTTCAATTTCTTGTTCTTTTGCTCCAATTTTTCCTTTGTTTGTCCAAATGACCAAGACCATTGAAGGCACCACAATTTGGCTCTCTAAGAGGTGTTGCCCCATCTGCATAGCTTCTCATTAGCTCCCACTGACTCTACATGCATCCAAAATAATCCAAAAATCATTCAATTCATCTAAATCAT
>CM008344.1:6342226-6356469 GCA_002525835.2 Ipomoea batatas
TGCAATATTAGCGCCAACGTTAGACGTTGTGAATTCAGTGAATGAATATATGACAGATCTACATGTTGCTGAAAGCCGTACATACTTAAGTTGCGACACAGTGTGTAAAGCCGATTCAAATCATGGTATCCTATCAGATATGCACACTCCAGAATTCCTTAATGGATTAAAAGCATCTGGCATTCCTAATCATGCTTTAACTCTTAAAGTTGGATCTGCAGTAATGTTGTTGAGAAATATAGATCACGCAATGGGACTTTGCAATGGCACAAGGCTTATTATTACTAGATTATCAGAGCATGTTGTCGAGGCCAAAATTGTGGCTGGTCATAATGCTGGCCAAATTGTCTTGATACCAAGGATGTCAATGACCCCAACAAATACAAGGCTTCCATTCAATTTTCAGAGAAGACAATTTCCGTTAGTGTTGGCATATGCCATGACCATTAACAAGAGCTAGGGTCAAACATTAAAGCATGTTGGGTTGCTCTTAAAGAAACCAGTTTTTGTTCATGGTCAATTATAGTAGCTGCTTCACGTGTTAGTCACCCAAAAGGGTTTAGAATCTTAATATCAAATGATGATGCAGAGAGTAACAATTGTACTACGAATGTTGTGTACCATGAGGTCTTCAATAATTTGTAAACATGTAGAGGTCTTCAATAATTTTTTAATGTTGACAATCAAATTTCAGTTTAATATATGTTTGCCATGCATGTAGTCCAAAGCAAAATAGTCTTGCAACGTTGTAAACAAAAACACAACCGTGCAACGCACGGGTACAATACTAGTTGATTTAATACATTATTGGGGAAAAGCACAAATCATATTTTTATTTAATACAAGGTTGGGGGAAACATATCCAATTGATTTAATACATTCTTAGGGGAAAAGATAACCAAAACCTAGCCACTGGGTCTCGACCTTGTGATCATTACAACATGGCGCATGCAATCTTGTATCCTACCAACTAAGCCACTTCATCTTTAATTTGAGCATATGAATTTTATTTACTTATGGGATATTATATACTATATATATACAAGTGATGGGGTGGGTGGGGTAGGCCCCCTCCAAGCATGGGCCCTGGGCAAGGGCCCAGCCTACCCTTGCCCAGGGACGGCCCTGATATTACGCCTATTTTAACATCTTATTCTATTTTCAATTTTTTTACTTATATATCATTCTTTAATTCATTCAAAAACTGTAAGTCACAATTTTTATTACTTTTTATTTGTTATTTTCAAATAAAATCAAGACATATGACCAGAATTTTACGACTTTGAAGTCCATTTAGCATTTTCTGTAATTTTTATGCTTTTGAACCAAGAAATCAATAATTACTGTCCATTCAAATATTCGATTACCTTTTCTGAGATTTCAAGAACTTCTATGATTCATTACTCATACAAAATTACAATCATTATTTTTATTAATTTGGTATTTATTAACAACAAAAAATACATTTATACTTTATTGTCATTATATTTAAATTATTAAAATCTGATAATTTAATACTAAATATTTATATTTTAGTATTCAATTCACCATTAAAATGACTTGACTCAAATTTGTTAAATCAGACTCTTATTTAGAAAATAAGCATCTATATTGTCATATGATTTGACATTATCGTTATAATTTATTTTTTTTATTTATGTATGAAAGATTGTGAATCTTGAATGCAGGTGATAACATATCTAGTTCCTACTTTATTTTTAAAACAAATCAATTATCTATATTTATTACTGTATTAGAAACATAATAAATAATAAAAACAGTGCAGAAAAAGTAAATGGAACCAGAATATGTTACGCAGTTCGGAGAACTTCTCTTACGTCTCCGGGGCACACAAAGGTGAAACCCAACTCCACTAGATGATCAAAGACGATACAAGGTTCACCAGATTTCCATCCAACAATGGCCTAATCTTTATACACCTACTAATCATCATCATCTCTAGAGGTTGTAGTGATGTGAAAATCAACTTCTTCAACTTTCCTGGCCCAATCAGCAAGACTTCTATTTGATGTAGAAAACGGGACCACAACACAACTCTAAACTAAATAGCCATCTTACAATGAATCTGAGTATGTATTAGTGTAACAGACTATAAATATTGAAACAGTAGACTAAAGCTGATACAACAGTGCTTAATATTAAAACAACAGGGATATTGGCGTTCTTTTTGTACGAATCAACTCAGCAATTTCTGAATTGGGAAGAATGCACACGAGCACGAACATCATCAATATTTATACTCACACGAGGAGGTCTAGTAGGAACAGAGATGCCTTCAGTCATAGCAATAGAACGTAAGGCAGAGCAATCATCAAAATGAGAACGGTGAAACAGACGTTTATCAATTGTATACTTGGAGGTTATGAACAGTTCATCCTCTTGTTGGTGCTTCTGAAAGCCCTGCTTGCATAAGATACAGTAAATCAAATTAGAGAACAGAAGAAGCACTTTGTCCTTTTTACCCTGATGAAAGTTCATGATATGACGAAAGGTCAATTCACCTAGATCAATTGGTTCTTGATTGGTGAATAATGTTTCATGCAAATGTCTTATCCTGGATTTCCGGCATAATTAATTCTCGTTTGTAATAGCATTGCATGTTAACACAACATATCTTAGGGCACATCTTAATGAAATTACTAGTTTTGATTGATTGTTATTTTTTCATGTCTTAGGAATGTATGTGTTTAGTTTTGACAAGTAATTGCCAAAGGGGGAGATTGTTAGGAAAATTAATGTATAGAATTTATATCGGAAATTTATTTGTTAATCTTAGGTAGTATTAATTGGTTTATTTAAATTAATTATGCCTAAGGTATTTTTATAATGCATGAGTGGTGATTAATATTAATTGCATGGATGGGTGGTTATAATTGATTCAAACAAGAATGTTTGAGATGAGCTTTTCAAGGGGAGATGTAAGTGAATGAATCTCCTTTAAGTTAAGGAGATCTCATGCAAGGAATGAAGGTGCCCAGGATTTCAATTATAAATAGAGCATGAAGCATTTAGAGATTGCTGAGCTGATTCGTACAAAAGGAATGCCAATATCCATGTTGTTTTAATATTAATCACTGTTGTATTAGCTTTAACCTACTGTTTCAATATGTATAGTGTGTTACACTAATACAGACTCAGATTCATTGTAGATGGCTATTTAGTTTAGAGTTGTGTTGTGGTCCCGTTTTCTACATCAAGTGGAAGTCTTGCTGATTGACCCAGGAAAGCTGAAGAAGTTGATTCTCACATTACTACCAACTCAGGAGATGATGATGATTAGTAGGTGTAAAGATTAGACCATTGTTGGATGGAAATCTGGTGAACCTTGTATCGTCTTTGATCATCTAGTGGAGTTCGATTTCACCTTTGTGTGGCCTCGCAGACGTAGGAGATGTTCTTCGAACTGCGTGAACATATTCGGGTTCCATTTACTTTTCCTAACAATGTAGAATTATAGACTAACATATTTTTTTTCGCTTATTTCTTCATATAGTCACATAGAGATGTTTTTTTTTTCTTTTTTTTTTCTTTTTTTGCAATGTTTAATAATAAACTTATTATTTTATTTGAATAAAAAATATTCATTCCATAATTTCTTTATTCTTTGATGTATAATCTCGAAATGTTACTTTCAAAAGTATACTACCAATGTACTAAAAAAATTCATTCCATAATTTCTTTTAAAAATACGCATAGTTTTAGTGCTTCAAAAATAAATGCTATAATACAATATTAAAATAAAATAATAAATTTTATTTTTATGCATCATAAGAAAAACATCTCTAGGTGAAGAAATTAAAATAAAATAAAATAAACGTAATACTAGTTTGCAACTGAACATAATTTGAAAAAATTATGATAAATGCCAAATCATATAATTATGTGAATGCTTAGTTACCAAATAAGAGTTTAATTTAGCAATTTTGAATCGGTTCATCCTAATAGTGAACTGGGCAGTATAATCAAGTAAAATTTGTTACAAAATATAAATGTTTGGTATTAAACTGCTAAGTTTTAAAGGTTTGTATATAATCGTAATTCGTAACAAAGTGTAAATGCTTGAGTTTAAAAATAGTCTAAATTTAACAATTATTTTATTTTTTCTTTTCGGTTCTAAATCGTAATCCTAACCGTCCATACTTTTTAAGTTTAATTGCTATGGTGTTCGATTAGGTTCGTATCGAACCGTAATCTTCCATACATATTAGTAATATAATTAATTGGAGAATAAAAATAAATGAAATAGTTATTTTTAGGGCAAAATGTCAATTTAACATTTCAGGAGAAAAAATAATCACTTTTAAAATAATTTTTTTCCCACTTTCAGAAGAATAAAACAAACATAGGCATTTTCCCTATCGTTAGAATTTTCTAAAAGTTCTCGGTTTCATATAGAAATTTATACATATATATATAGAATCTTTGAAAAAGACTTTTCTTTATAAGAAAGAAAAGACTTACTATCTTTGGGATCTGATCCTACACCGCTGCTCAAGGGACTGACTCTATTACATAAGTTGATTCCTCATTTTTATCTCACATCATGAGATAGGTGTTTCTTCCATCATGACATATGTACGCAGTTATTATTGTATTGGCCCAAAACCTCGCAATTTCATCTTTACGGTGCTTCCTCAAGGGGGAAAACCTATCACTTTAATAACTCAGAATTAGGGAGAGCGTCATTTTTCCATAATTAATTATAAGTTTTGTTTTTTTAGTACCACTGACTCCGTTTAACGGTCCGATCCACCCACGTTCGTTCCGAGAGGTAAACCTATCACTTTCATAACTCAGAATTAGGGAGAGCGTCATTTTTCCATAATTAATTATTTTCATAACTCAGAATTAGGGAGAGCGTCATTTTTCCATAATTAATTATAAGTTTTGTTTTTTTGTACCACTAACTCCATTTAACGGTCCGGATCCACCCACGTTCGCTCCGAGAGGTACAAGGAGCTACACCATTGGGTTAGTACCATTGACTCTGTTACAATGCAGTATTTGCTGAAGCACAAAGAGTCAATATCGTCTCCGTTGAGACTCGAACTCCACTCCTTCCATATGGTAATGCAACCGGATGCCACAAGGTCACTAGATCTTGGCCATCAAAAATTTTAAATGAAGCAAAAATAGTTCATATCATATAATATAGGTAGAAAACTATGGCAAATTATATCATGAACCAAAGTTTATGCTACAAACTCGATCCATAATAATAAAAGTATAAAACTATTGGTTGGTAAAAAAAATTTAGGTATTGATTACTTTTGTATTTAAGAAAATACTTTTAAAAAACTTATAATTATTGTTACTTTTGTATTTAAGAAAATACTTTTAACTTTTTTTATAATTATTATTGTACATGTAGAATTGTTAAAAACTTATGAATTTTATTTTAAATTATATGACAGTTACTGTTTTTCTAATTTAATTTAAATTTCAAATATTAAATTTTAAATATGAAAATATATGTAAACGCATTAAGTATTTTATTTATTTTTTTGAAAAGAAGTATTTTATTTATGATACAATATGATAAGACCAAACTTGTTAACCTCTTACAAGTTACATCCATAATACAGTTCGTTTTCAGCCATATGCTCTTCGACTCAAAGAGAGCATCCTCAATTACGTAGTTTTTAGCACAAATTTTTAGGTGCCTACTAAAAGAGAGAGGAGAAGAGAAAGATAGAAAAGAAGAAAAAAAATCAGCAGCACAAATAATGCACCGGCGGGCATGCACGCACCTTAGACACTCTCTCTTCTCCCTCGCTCTCATCCACATCAGTCATGAAACCTGCAAAAGTGCATCTTCAATAGTTGTAATTTTTAAATTTTTTTTTAAAATGTAACTAGAAAAGCGAAGTTGGGAGGGGAGGGGAGGAAAAAAAAAAAGCTGAAAACCAAAAAAATGGAGAAAAGCGTCATTAACGGCTGCATTGCGCTTCACGCAATCAATCAAGGGCACGAAAACCTGTTTTCCTATCCCACAATTCTAACAAAAATCAATACTTTGCAGAGAAATTCTCTCTCCTCCACATCAACCTTAAAACATGCTTTCTCAAAAACCACACCAAATTTCTATTGGAATGACCTTACACCGATTATCTGGCTCTGTTGTCAGAAGGCGCCATTGTCCCATAAAAGGAATAAAAAGATGGCTAAACAAAATAGTTTTTTTCTTCTTTTTTTTAATAATAAAAAGAGTTTCTTGTTGAACCGATCGTTCTGATACCACTTTTTCATATCATAGTTAAAATCTCCCCAATGTAATAAGATTACCTCTATGGACAGCACTGCAATTCGACGGTGTACATAGTTGATCTAATAAGCACGCAGTTGTCTGGGTGGCACAGGGACTATAGGTGGATTTGGGATGTAGTCATTGGGGCCGAGATCGTCAATTGGTGGGCGCTGTTTGTGATGGTCAGTGACAGACTGATATGCCATTGCCAATGCCAAGGCCTGCATTTACACGCAATATATACCAAACAAGTAA
The DNA here is from genome assembly GCA_002525835.2 of Ipomoea batatas. Lineage (NCBI taxonomy): Eukaryota > Viridiplantae > Streptophyta > Magnoliopsida > Solanales > Convolvulaceae > Ipomoea > Ipomoea batatas. Next base: position 6,348,750 of record CM008344.1, read on the forward strand.
AAGGGACGAGCAACTCATATTAAAATTCACTACTATCGTTCAGCTGTCTTTGATCCCATTTAAAGAAAAAGATAATATGATGCAAAAGTGATTTTCGATTGAAAGAATGAAAGCGGTACTTACAATATGGTCATGATCGGGAGGAGCATAAATGCCGGTGGTGATTGTAGATCTCCTCCGGGTATCGTTTGAAGGCGCGTTGGATATCTTCTTAAACCCTGTTGGGACAACAACCACGGGCATACCCACAAGATTGCCCACACATACTTTCTCCCAATCAGTTGCATTTCCAATAAATGCATCCACTTTGAAACTCTCTTGCACTTCCCGAATTAATTTCCCTCTAGCCCTTTGTGCCTGTCAAAAACCCGGAATAGTTAGTCGGGATAGTTTGTTGTTAGTAAGAGACAAATGTATCTTTGAGGTGACGAGGAAAACGCGCAGCCACTACCGAAGGTGTACACTGGGTAAACCCTACCTTGTGACCCTAGCCAGCGAAGAACCACAAAGAGTTAAACCAGCCTAAGTTGCCCATAGCTGACCGGCTCAAACCAAGAGAGCTGAGATTTGAACTCCACTTTGTGGTTACAAATTTGTATCCTTAGCCATCTTGGCCTGGGTTACCCCGAAACAAATGTATCTTACAAATGTGAATATTGTACCTGAATATAATCCACCGCAGGTATTACTCGTGCTCGTCGAAGTTCAAGAGGCCATTGATCTTGAGCCTCATACTCATCATCCTTGTTTGAGCGCTGCCATTCATCAAAATGAACCAGCATATCGACATCCATTGTGAAATTCAGGATGCCTTGAGCAGACTCAACCGTGTAATTCAGTTCGAATGGAACCACTTTAACTCCTTTTGACTGGAGTACATTAACAACCTGCATTTGCCACAGTACGAGACAGACCAGGTTACTGCATTGATATAGAATACCAACTTAGATTTCTAAATATCGAAAGTTATCAATTTAGTAATTTACCTCCATCTCAGCATCCTTAAGATATCCAACAGTAAGTGTCTTGATATCAACCGAAAATGGATCAGATAGGGGAATGTTCCGGGATGAAAGATCATCGGGATCCTTACCCCTGATTGAATCCAAAACGATTGCACAATCCGCAGCATCTCTACAGAAAGGACCTAATTTGTCCTATCAAATAGATATTTCTTGAATTTCCCAACTTCAATCAAGGAAATAAGGGTGCAAAACAGAAAGTGGGGATAGGCTAGAAAAGTAAAACAGTGATACCAGGCTCTCGGATATGCTCATAACTCCGGTTCGACCAACAGCTCCAAAAGATGGCCGTATTGCAGTGACACCACAACGAGAAGCGGGGTAAGTCATGGACCCCGCTGTTTCAGAACCAATTGCAAACGGGACCAAACCTGACACACGAACCACAAATTTAGTAAAGGAATAGCCAAGACAGGTATCATCACTTCTATAATCCGCCTAATTACATAGAATTCATGTGTGCACTAATGGTCAAAAGTATAACATATCGAGAAGAAAAAATAAAACCTAACAGGTACCTGCAGAGGTGCAAGCAGCTGGCCCAGCTGATGAACCGGTGGAGTATTCCTCAATATTCCATGGATTCCTTGTCCTACCGCCAAACCAGATGTCATCATATGCTAATGATCCCGTGACCAGTTTTGCAACAAGAACTGCCCCAGCAGCTTTCAACCTGTACTCAACAAGCCATGTATGAGCTAAATAACTTTATCAATTCCCCTGTTAAGAGTCCTACATTGAAAATATAAGAGAGAACATATGGGTTTATAAAGTCATGAGTTAGACTAGCTAGTTGATTGGATTCAATCTTTTAGTGTGGTTTGGCCCATGTGCATTATAGCCCAATTGAATGACATTGGCTCAAAAGTTGGTCAAACTGTTGAGCCTATTGGCCTTCTTGATTTGAGCCAGTCAGCTATGGACAACCTAGGGTCACAAGGTGGGGTTTACCCGATGCACACCTCCGGTTAGGTCAATCTTTGATTATAACACCCCCTTACACTTTCAGACACATCAGTTCTCACTAGCAACTACCTTTTATAAACCCAAGCCTCGATATCAAGAGTCTGATTTTTAAAAGTTCGGGATCCCCAAGTTGTTTTGTACTGTGGTACTGAAATAATATCCTTCAAACCATATGGAATCCCATGAAGTGCACCTGCTCCCATAAAAAGCAAATAAAACTTAAACCTATTAATCAACTTCTACATCATATGCAGAATAGTAAAACCTACCAGCATATACACCAAAATAATGAAGTCAATCAGCATTTAGATTAAAAAGTAGTAAATGAGTAAATCAATCTTTTGTAAGCAATACCCCAAGAATTAATTCATGTTTAAAAAGTATATAAAAGAATTATAACAGATATATGAAGAATAATTCAGAATTAAAGAAACCCATCTAGTAAGATGCTTAGAAATAACATGTGGCATTCTGGAGGTTGAAATCTTGGTCCAAAACAAAGGAAAAATGTTATGTTTGCAGCAACTGAGACTTTACTAAATTTTTTAGGCTTAAGGAGAGATGCTAAAGAACTTAGCAGCATATTCTTAAAACCAGCTTTTTTTTGGGATAACTCCGAGTTTCAATTAGTGTGCCAGAAACATTAATAATGTTAATGTTATGTTGCTCGGATCACAGCAACGGCTCATAATTTCACTCACTTCTGTGTAGAGAATCTATATTAATCTTCCATCCCCACTAAAAAAGCACAAATAAGTAAATAAATACTCCATAAAAAGTACAGCATATACCCAAATAGTTTCCATTTGCAAGCTGCTGATCGGCCTCTTTGGCCTGTTGATATGCTAATTCTTCAGTAACAGTGACCACGGATTCCAACACCGGACCATACCTGTCACAGTAAATTTTCCCGAAAATACATCTTACAAAAAGGGGGAAAATAAAAACTGCAAAAAAAAATACCTATTGTTAATGTAAAACGAAATACCTTTTCAGTCTCTTCAAGAAAATATGAGTAAGCTCCTCCGATGTAATTTGTTTTGTCTTAATGAGTTCCCCCAATTCTGGGATCTGTCAAATTTATCATCTAAGTCTAAAAATGCAAAGGAAGAAAACCGCATATATTGTCTCTAGCAATACAGGTAGTTTGGGACATACACTCATAAACGCAATGTCTTCATCATCTCACGGCCTCTGTATAGACGAGGGAGAAGGATAAGAAAATCTTTCTGTCATAGGCTGCACATTTTGGTCACTCCAAGCAGCATTGAAAACCAATGGAGATGGGTTATGCAAACCGCCATTAACAGAAGCAACTAACTTCCGGTTGGCTCGTATGATAGGAACATTAAACTCCTTTGCACCCTTTTCAATCTCAAGCATCTAAACATACGAAACAAAGAACTTATCCACACATCCATATCCAGTAGTTCTTAAATTTGCACCAACAAAATGGCAAAAGATTCTCTAGAGTTCACACATCCATAGAAATTAGTAAATCACCTTTGCCTCGCTGAAGAAGCTCGAGTCCAATAATGCAAACCCACATTTACAGAGTGAGACATTGTTATCCTTCTTCAAACACTCACTATTAGTTTTAGGACCCAACTTCCCACTGTCCTGATGAAAGATGTAAGATAACATGATGAAATCGGAAAGCTAAAATAGCAGAGGAATGATTGTTATCTGACGTTCCAACAAGTCTTACCCGGAAGTAAAGGCCCGGGATTGAACCCGAGCATGCTGATTTAAGATATTCCACACATTTTTACATGTACTACCCTGTTTTACAAAAGTTATATAAGACACATCCAAACATCTTAGGATGAAGTGGAAAATAACAACAGATGATTGAATGGCTCATCATTGTTCCAGTCTTCCAAATTTCCCCAAAAGAGTAAATACCAACTTCAGTCCCACGAATATTAGCAAAATGACAAATTTAACCCACATGTTTAATTACTACAAATTTTCATACACGACTATGGTTTTCGTGTCAAAATTGATCATGCCCTCACCACTCTGGCTAAAACATGCCAGAATGTGTAATTTGTAAGCATATTTTTGTCCATTCATACATTAATGAAATTGGCTTACTATAAATGAATGGACAAATTACGCAAGTTGGGGTGTTTTAGCCAGAGAGGTGACCAGTGTGATCAATTTTGGAACGAAAACAATAATCGTAGATGAAAATTAGTAGTAATTAAACATACATGTGTACTAAAACTGTCATTTTGTTAATACTAATGGGACCAAAATTGATATTTGCTCTTCCCAAAAATGATAGCAATTAATACCCAATGTTATGTATGGTACTTTAGAAATTTCTCCAAAATAGCCCACATTGGCTTAGCTCAATGGTTCAATAGGCAGTATTTGGAAGAAGATACCAAGCCAGAATACAGAGATTATGTTCAAAGTGGGACTTCCTCACAAATATTCTATTGGACCGGGATTGGAGATTCAACCTTTTTGGAAAAAATTTCTCTAAAATGTTGTTGAATGATAGCCATTAATACCCAATCTTATGTATGGTAGTACTTCAGAAATTTCCACTCTTATCATAACTATACTAAGCAATTAAACATACAAATTTATCATATCCTCAAACTTGAAACATATACACATCAGAGCTCTCTAAATTCTACTGAAGCTCAGATTGTTTCATAGCTTTCATGGCATTGATCCATCATTTCAAGTCACCTGACATTTACCATTATTTATAAATTATACTGCAAATAAGAGCTCATATAAGCCACTTAGTGGCAGTGGAAAACGGAAATGACAGACACACAAAAGCAGCTGAGAGACCCAAGAATTTCAAATACATAAAATGAAAAATTAAAAGAAAAGAAAACATTAAAAAGATTTTTTTAAAAAATGGGTACCATTTGGGTGGACTGCCTCCCAGCAAAGGTGCAGTATTCCGATGATGAAGCAGAGGTGCCGCTGTAGCATACGGATAATACGATGATGATAAGACCGGAAAACAACAACAACGTGTGCTGTGGGAACAACAATCGACGTGTAAACCGCTGCGGCTTCCATGGAAACATGTTGGCTGCGGCCTTTGCCACGTTGTTGAGCCTTTTCGCTATCCTTTTTTTGTTTTTTTTTGGTTAAAGTATTTGAGTATTTCCCTGTAGAATCATCTTCTCTTCCTCTGCAATTTCATGCAGTCCACCGCCTGGATCTCCAAGGCTTTGAATTTGTTTTTTTGTGTCTTTGGTCAACGTTCATGGCCGGCTAATTTGGACTATCAAGTGTAATATTTTACTTAAAGGAGAATACCACTTCAAAAGTTCAAAACGACAAAACAAAAGAAAAATCCAAATGCATTCCAAACCGGCCAAAACACAGAGAAGAAATTTGGAGAAACCCAGAAGTCAAAAAATGATTTTGAATGGTACCCAAAATGATCAAACGTCGTTGGTTTCATAAAGAGTTAATTTCAGCAATGGTCCTCCGACTATGTTGATTTTTCTAAATTAGTCCACAATTTTTAATTTGAACAATTTAGGTCCCTTTACTTTCAAATTCTTTTTAATGTTGGTCCTTTCGTCAAATTTTGGTTAAGTTGAGGTCAAATGAAGGGGTAAAGTTGTTTGTTCACCTGTATAGTGTATTATTACTCGTATTTCTCATGTCCTATACGCTATATATATGTGATGGTGTAAATGTAAACGGGGTACGGATTTACACCACGTGTTTTGTTTGATTGTGTATGATGTAGTGTATGGAGTGTGTATGAATGCAGGGAGAAGGGGAAAGGAAGCCATGGATTCCTCCCTGGAGAAGAACAAAGAACTCCATAGTGAACAAGAGAGAGGCCGAGAGGCAATGGATCAAAGGATGCCATTAACAGGAGGGTCAGGTCCTTTATATAGAAATAGGACCTGACCCTTCAACAATATAATATTACACTTGACCCTTAATAATCTCTAAGGGACACTCGACATTTTAGGGATACAATAATACACGAACTACACACATTGTACTTCTACAGTAATCCCTGAGGGTATTTACCCATCAATAGCGTATAGGATATGAGAAATATGAGTAATAATACACTAAACATGTGAACGGACAAGTTTACTCCTTCATTTGACCTCAACTTAACCAAAATTTAACGAAAGGACTAACATTGAAAAGAATTTAAAAGTCAAGGGACCTAAATTGTCCAAATTAAAAGTCAATGACTAATTTTAAAAAATCAACATAGTCGGAGGACCATTGCTAGAATTAACTCTTTCATAAACTAATGACTTCTTCCAAGTTGCTTCAAAATTATAAAGAATTCAAAACGCAACCCAAAGACGAAAGACACGAAGTGACAAGTTAACGGCATTTTTGTTCCAAATTTTACTGTAGACCGCGGCATCAAAATGACGTCGTTTTGATTAATGAAAACAGAGGGATGAAACGGTATTCGTTTCCGCAACTGTAGTTCCCTTTCAACACAATTGCAGTATCAGTTCGACACAACTGCAGTATCAGTTCAACACAACTACAGTTCCAGACGGATGAAACGGCCTCTGTTTCGCGCAACTACAGTTCCCATTTCAACACAACTGCAGTATCAGTTCAACACAACTGCAGTATCAGCCATAACCATGGTCCACGGTATAACAACTGCATTTTTGTTCACTTTTATCCCACGACTATTACATATTTTTATATTTAATTATTAATTATTAATTTTTTACAATTAATCCCACGACTATTAAATCATTTTCACTTTTATTCTATAATATTAATTTTTCACATTTGGTGCAACAACTTTTAAAACATTGTCATATTTGATACTCTGGCTTAATTTTCAACCACCAATTCAATAACCATATTTGTTTGTCCATATTATTAAATATGAATGCATAATAGTCAAGTGTCTTATCTTGAAGGATAAACCGATAAAGTTATTATTTTTATGACATTTTTAACTAAAAAAATTTGATCATCGGCGATCAAAAATTAGGTCGAAAGATAAAATGTGGCAAGATTTTTAAAGTCTTGGGACCATATATTGAAAAGTTAATAGTTGACGACTAAATGTGAAAATAATCTAATAGTTATGGGACTAAAAATTGAATAGCCATGGACTAAATGTAAAAATGATCTCCAACCGCCTCACCACAATGCCACTATCCTAGACTCAGTTATTTTATAATCATGAACCAAGATTACCTTGCATTATGAACCCTAGTCCAAAACGCATTCAAATTATATCCACGTAGTTAATATATTATATATTTTTACTTAATAAATTATATATCTATTACAATTAACATATTATTTACATGCATTTAGTAAATTTTGTATATGCATTTAGCATATTATGTACTTTTAATTAATACATTATTTACCTAATATCAATAACATATAATGTACCTGATAGAACAAATAGGACAAATTGTAAGAAATTTGCTATGAAAATAGATTGAATTATAAAAGCATAGGCTAGAAGGAAAATGTAACACCCCAATTTTCAACTCTTACATTTATTACAAAATCCATAATAAAACGCTGCGGAAGCTTACATCTTATCAGCAGAAAACTGGGTGCTACCGCCACACCTAGAGTGAATTCTATCACCTCTTTGACATCCTCCACTCTAGGTGTGGCGGTAGCACCCAGTTTTCTGCTGATAAGATGTAAGCTTCCGCAGCGTTTTATTATGGATTTTGTAATAAATGTAAGAGTTGAAAATTGGGGTGTTACATTTTCCTTCT
>CM008344.1:6362273-6372523 GCA_002525835.2 Ipomoea batatas
TGCATATCCAAGATCCGAATGCAATAAAAATTGCCTGTGGGCTAAATTTTTACGCAAAATGGACCTTGTAAAATTAGAATAGAAATGAGATGGGTACAAGGTTGAATTTCTATTCTCAATGTTAAAAAACTACCAAAAACTATATGCCGACACATAAATACATAATTGCCTGTGGGCTAAATTATGGTCATAGTTTGGTATTTTAACCTGATCAATCATATAAATATAACAAAATTGCCTGTGGGCTAAATTTCATTATATTAAGTATGATTAATCACAATTTATGCCTAAACTTTATGCGATTTTGAAAAAACTTGATGTACAATATTAATTAAATTAAGGATGCTGTGACTACTCCTTAATCAACTAAAATTGTACTATCGCATCGGCATTGATTTTGAAAAGGCAAAACAAATTATGCAATTAACATGATATGCAATTCCCAAGTATACTCCCAGGAAAGTTGGTTGAGCTAAGGCCCATTAAAAACCAACTCCTTAGACAGAGTAGGATTTCAAGGGAACTTGCAGCACATTTGCCAATTTTCAAGTTTTCTTCCCAAGAAACTTTCCCCGGGTCATGCAATTTCACATTATAGCATAATTGTTCTGAAGGTGTTAAGGATGTTCACGATTTAGTAAAAGGGGATAAGTGAACTTTTGAACTTAATGTACTACCTTCAGGCACTACTATAGTTGTACTAAACTATATGTACTATGTAATATGCTAAAGTCCAATATACTAAGGAATTTCACTAATTCCTAAATATGCTTTTCTAAGGCATAATATAAATTGCATAATTAAAAATAAATATTATGCTAATTGGACATAAAACGCATATTACAATAACATAAAGTTCATATTATACAAGAAATTGCACAAAACATTATAGCAATTCAACAAATATGAAATTATAAAATTTAAATTCAATATACAATTTGAATGAAAATTTCTTTAAACTATATAATTTTCAAAACTTTACCAAATTGCAATTTGAATAAAAATTATATTAACAAATAATAGGCCCAAAAAAAATAATAAAACAAATATTTATATATAACATATGAATCAGTCAATCAGAATTCATATAAACAAATATAATAAAGGCCCAAAACAATATAAACAAATAATTAATAAAATAGAGGCCCAAAACTTAAATTATTTTATTACAATGGGTCAAACCCAATCCATAGACCCGGCCCAGCAAAACCTTTACAACCACTTTAATAAAATTAAAACCTAGCTGGGTATAACCTGGAGAACTGCAGAACGGTAAAACGTACGCAGAAGGTTGCAGCGCTGCAAATAGGAGCCCGACCGACCGCCGGTAGCCCGGAGATCCGCCGCTCGCCGCCCTAAGCCGAGAACCAGCGCCGGCGCCGCCTCCCCACCGTATCCCCAGATCGGAACCAAACAACGGAGAGAGAGAGATAGCAGCGATCGAAGCAGGGAAGCCGTTCTCGCCACCGCCTCCTCGCCGCCGTTCTCCACCCGGACGCAAGACCTAGCGCCGCCGCGACGCCTCCTGAGTCCGTCACCGGCGTGGCCGGAGAAGGAAGGGAAGCAGCATCGCCGCCTCTTCGCCGAATTGACGAGAAACCGAATCCAACAGGTTTTAAATTATTTTTTTTTAAGATTTCGCCGGAAAGAGAAAAACCACCGGCGACCGCTGCCCAAAAGCAGCGATTTCGCCGGAAAAGGAGGCCACCGGCGACTGCCGCCCAACGGCGGTCGAGGTCGCCGGAAAGGGAGGCACGCCGACGACCTTACGGATGGTTGCCAGCCAAAAACCCCCAAGATTCCATATGCCTTTTTTTTTAATCAGATGATTAACTGTATATACAATGTAATTTAAACGAAAATACAGTGTATATATATACATACAAATATTTTGCGGAAAAACAGTATATTTGTATACTTATTTCTTATTACAGAATACATACACAACCATATCATATGCATTCAAACAAACATATAAATTTCAATCAAAACATATTGCATATAACATTCTTTAAAATATAAAACATGCAATATCAATAACTAGGCGGAGATTATAAGGCTCTGATACCAAATGTAAGCATTAACCGAATTAGACTAACCTCCAGCTATAGTTGTTGCTTGTGAATCTGTTGTAGATGCATGTAGTTGTGTGGTAGAATTCCTGCAGAGTTTCTGTATAGTAGTGTCTCCACTTGCTCTCAGGACTTTTGTATAGATGGTGTAAAAGGTAGTAACCTGAGCAGTGGGGGACCATATGCTTATATAGCCTATTGAACCATCAATATAGGCATTTGTAACGGTTGTAACAACAACCGTTACAACCTTAGATTAAATGGTACCACATTATGGCCATTGAAGACCATAATTGCACCATATACAAAATAGAAAATGTTACAGTATCAAGCTACTCTTCGCAACCTGTCACAAAAACGGCCTCCCTAGCAGTAGTGTGAGCGGCACGATTCGCAGATCGCTTAACAAAACGAAACTCAACATCATCAATCATAGATGCTAGTTCTTTAATATCATCAATTAATAATTCAAAAAGCAGAAAGAAAAGAAGAACCGGAAATAGCATTAACCACCAAGAGCGAGTCTGTCTCCACATCCACATTACCCATTCCCGTATTTTTTAGCCAAGTTAAAGCTTCTCTAATGCTCAGTGCCTCTGCCTCCTTCACCCCATATAACCCTTGAACATGCATACTCTTTGCGGCAAGAAAAACACCCATATCATCTCTTAGCACCCATCCAAAGCCCAACACATTATTAATTTGGTCAACTGCTGCATCTGTGTTTAGTTTAATTCTTCTATAATCTGGAGGCCTCCATCTGTCCACTATAACTGCATGATGAACCTCACGAGTGAGCATGTTTGCCATAGACCAATTTTCCAACATAGCTAATGCACGCCACATCATCAAATGTAAATTAAAAGATATACCATGCCAAACATTATCATTTCGGCTACCCCACAAAGCCCAGCAAATAGTTACAAATTTAGAAACCATATCCTCACTGAGCACATTCAAACAATTGAAAAATCAATCCCCAAGATCATTACCTGTATCCTCACCATAGCATTAAGCAAATTCCAGACTTTCAATGTTTCTCGACATTGGGCAAACAGGTGATTGGCACTCTCTTCCTCCTCCCTGCACATGTGACAAACCACAGAGCAATGAACATTCTTCATTCGGAGAGCATCACAGGTTGGCAAGAAAGATGATGCAAGTTGCCAACAAAAAGTCTTAATTTTTGGAGGTACATGAATATCCCAAATCTTTCTCCACGGTCGAGTATCCCGACCCATTCGTGTTAATCGTTTATAACAATATACTCTCCCTTATAATCCCAATGTCAAACCTAGGAGTCAATCGGTTTTCTAATACTCAAAGGTATTTGCATAATTAGTCTAGTACCACGGTCATTAAAGATATCTTTAATACAATCATAATCCCAGGACATACCTTGCATATTCAATAGAGAGGCAACTGGTGCATTTCGGATAGACTCATGCAGTGCAGTTTGTATATATAGCGCCTCATCGTCAGGTAACTATGCATCATGACCAATATTAGTATCCAGACCATTACCAATACTGCGCCTACACCCATCCCTTAATATGTGCTGCACCTCCAACATTCCACGCCAAATAAATGAGGGATTCGAACCTTCTTTAACCTCAAGAAAACCACACTTTTGAAAATAACGAGCCTTATAAACCCGTGATACCAAAGATGTGGGGTATTTAATCAACCGCCATGCTTGCTTGCCCAGAAGTGCCAAATGCATCTCATGCAATTTACGAAAACCCATACCACCATTTGACTTAGGCGCACACAAACCACTCCACGCCCTCCACTTTAAACCTCTACCACCACCTACTGAACCCGTCCATCAGTAGTCATTCATAATTGTTTCAATCTCTTTGCACAAACCCACTGGTAGAAGAAACACCATCATTGCATATGAGGGCATTGCTTGTATCACATTTTTTAATAACACCTCTCTCCCAACTCGTAACAAAAACTTTGCATTCCAGCTTCTAACTTTTGTAAGGATACGATCTTTAAGGAAACCTAGGATCTCCTTTTTTCTTTTGCCAACCAAGGAGGGAAGGCCTAAATATCTTCCAGTAGTATCCCCTTCTGAAACGCCAAGACACTGCACCACCTCAGTTCGGACCATTGACTGCACATTGGAACTAAAGCAAACTGCCGATTTAGCAAAGTTGATTTGCCCCAATGCTGCTGAGTAAGTATCAAGCACATTTTTCATAACACCACATTCCTGCACATTTGAACGAAAGAATAAAAAGCAGTCATCTACAAACAAGAGATGCGAGATTGGTGGTGCACCTCTTGCAACACAAACTCCATGTAAATTTCCTTTGTTCATTTGATTTTCAATCAACACACTTAACCCTTCGGCCACAATCAAGAACAAATAGGGAGATAATGGATCCCCTTGTCGTAGACCACGTTGAGGCATTATCGGTCCAACTTGCTGTTGATCATGCAAGATGTGATATTTCACTGATGAAACAGATTCAAGAATGATATCTACCCATTTTCAGTCAAACCCCAGCTTAATCATAATAACCTCTAAGTATTAATTAGTAAATTTGGTAGTTGTTATTAATTAGTAAATATGGTTGTATGTGTAAGTAGGTAGTTAATTGAGTTTCGTGAGACATGACTTGTATGGATCTATAAATATGTAGGTGATAATCTGTCTCCACTCTCCACCCATCTTGCAAAAATAGTTATTCATTAATCAATGCGTATTCAAAATTTTAAACCTCTATTCCTGTTTGTTGACCATAAGCTCAGATGTTGAGTTTGGGAGGCTTCAAGCAAAGGACTTGTTGCAACATCTTTGGACATGGCAAATTTCAAATGCTTCACATTTTAGTTTATCAAAACTGTAATTCTTTTAATAATTATCTATAACTCAACAAATTTATAGCAATTAATCATTTATATGTTCCTTGACATTTTAGTTTATCTAAACTGTAATTCTTCACATTATTATTTTGTTTCATTTTGTGCTTAAAGTAGATAGCTTATTTTATTGAAGGTGATACTCTTTCAATTATTTTATTATTTTATTTGTCCTTTTATTGATGTGTTTTTATCATTTTTCTTTAATTCATAATGAGCTCTGAGAAGTACTTGTGCACTGAAATTATTATTATATTAGAATATGTATCTTAGATTATACTCCGTATATATATGTTTGGTAATAATGTAGGATAATTCTATTATATATGTATTTAATAGTTTGGATTATATAAATGTTGTGTTGGACAATTGAATTTTTTGATGAACATACAGGGAACTAAAAAATATAAATATGTTTTTTTTTTATATAAAAATAAACAATAGGCGTCTTTACCAACTTTTATTTTTGTTAAACACTATACGCGTCTATACTTAGCTAGTAAAGACACGTAGTCCACCTTTACGCGACTTACCAGTATAGATGCATAAAGTTACCAACTCTCAACATCTGGGTCATATGCGACTTTACTAGTAAAGACCCGTATTGTTAATTAGTAAAGACGCAAATGACTCATTTTGTACTAGTGTAAGAACCCTCTGCAGGATGGATTTCATCGCCATTAAGAAAGATTACTACTTAGCCAGATTCACGTCGAAGGAAGATTACAATAATTTTGCTAAATATGAATGTCCATTGGTGATTCTTGAACACTACCTGATCGTGAAAACTTGGACACCAAATTTTGATCCAACAACAGACAAGACTGAGAAAGTCCTCGTGTGGGTGCGATTTCCTTGCTTACTGATCCGATTCGATCCGATGAAGAATTATTCATTTACCGCGCATAGGATCGAATCATAGCCCAATACGACTCGATAAGAACCAACCCGGAATAAAGATAGAGCACCATCCCACCTTTTAGATTCCAAATACCTTGGCTTTCTCACCCATAGTCAAGGGGGCTTGGAGTAGTAGATTGAACCTATGTGAGAACAATGGCAATCTAGCAGGAAAATTAAAAAAAAAAAAAAATTGGAACACAACATGCTTTGGCAACATTTTTAGGAAAAAAGACAGACTAAAGGCTAGAATCAAGGGCATACAGAAACACCTGGAGAAAGGATACTCAAAAGGGCTAATCAAGCTGGATGAGGTACTATATCAAGAAGAACTCCATTATATTGGTTCAAAAAATCAAAAGAGAAATGGATTACTTTGGGTGAAAGGACCACACATACGTAGACATTACAAAAGAAAAATCTAAACAAAATCACTACTCTACAGGATGATACTGGTGTTTGGATTAGTGATGATGCTCAATTAAAGGAAATACTAAAGGCTTTCTTTATAAAGCTATTTCAGAAAGACAGGGATGAACACCTTACACCGATGGAACATCTTAATTTTCCAACAGTCCAGCAAAGCATATGGGAGCAGATACCATCAATGCCCCGATTGAGGAAGAAGAGATTAGACAAGCACTATTTGACATGTCCCCTTTTAAATATCCTGGGCCAGACGGATATCTCGCAGCTTTTTACCAAAGCAGTTGAAGCACGGTTGGTAACAGCATCTTGGGAATGGCAAAAACCTTCTTCCGGGATGGATTGTTACCCGAGGAACTAAACAATACGTATATTGCTCTAATTAATTTCGAAAGAACCCCATCTAGAGAAGTATCTCAATTCAGACCTATAAGTCTATGTAACGTGGGATACAAGGTGATTACCAAAACCATTACAAACAGAATCAAGAGTATTATGCCACATTTGGTAGACAATACTTAGTGCAGCTTCATTCTAGGCCGGCAAATATCAGATAACTTAGTGACCCATTAGGAAAAAGAAAAACATAAAAGGATTCATGGTACTCAAAATAGATTTTGAAAAAGCATATAACATACTAGCATGGAATTTCATATAGGAGACTTTAAAGCTGGCTGGTTTCAATGAGATATGGTCCCCGAATATCATGCAATGTGTAGAAAGCTCTAGGCTATCAGTACTTTGTGAACCTTTAAACTGGTTCAGACCGGATATGGGCATTCATCAGGGCGACGCCATGTCCCCCATCTTATTTGTTCTATGCTAGGAGCGACTGAGCAATATCATAAACAAAGCAGTAAGAGAGGGTAGTTGGAAAGGAATCCAAGTTGCGAAAGGTAGCCCAGTGGTTACGCATCTCAACTTCGCTGACGACATAGTACTTTTCTCTGAAGCCTCATTGGAACAGATTGAAGTTATTCAGGAATGCTTAGACCTCTTCTGCAAAGCTTCAGGGCAGGTAGTAAACTTCCAAAAGTCCAAGATTTATTTCTCACCCGGGGTGGATGAAAGCACAATAGAGGAGATTGCAAGATATTCAGCAATTCCCAAAACATCAGACTTAGGAAGATACCTAAGGGTACCATTTGTTCGTGGGAGACTAAAATGCAGTCTGTTCACACCCCTATTAAACAATGTGACAGAACGTTTAGAGGGCTAGAAAGCGAGGCAACTATCATTGGCAGGAAGAATAGTGTTAGCAAAATTAGTATTCAATGTCGTTCCATACTATGTCATGCAAACAAACACTATCCCCAAAGGTGTTTGTTCTGCTATTGACCGAGGTATTCGATGCTTCATATGGAGTGGTACACAATCAAAAAAAGGTGGTGGCATCCACTTGGTTAGATGGGAGCAAGTTACAAAGGAAAAAGATGATGGAAGCCTCGGTATTCGATCCATAGAAGAGATAAATAAAGCATTATTAGCGAAACTAGGCTAGAGAGTCCGAAATGAGAAAGGAGGACTCTAGAGAATAGAGATCAATAGTTGCAGCTAAGTACATGTAGGGGAAACCGAAGTTGGATAAAATGACCCCTAAGAGGGGTTCTTTGCACAATTGGCAATGGATGTCCAAAAGTGCACACATCCTTACCAAAGGAATCAAAATATTGCTGGGAAATATAATGGCAACAAACTTCTAGACAGACCATTGGATGGACAACACCCCCCTCATTGAGGTACGAATTTCCACTATCCCAGATTGTGAGATAAGAGAAAAAGTTAGAGGTTACTGGGATAATTCAAAGGGCTGGAACTAGAGAAAACTGGAAAATCTCCTCCCTCAGCTATGGCTACAGAAGTTGAGACTGGTTATGCTGACCAATATGGAAGAGGACACATACACGATATGCTGGTAACTGGAGAAAATAGGGAACTTTACAGTCCACTCGGCATACAATCTACTTCTACCTCATAGGAATAATATCAATGATGACAATTGGTAAAAAAATATGGAAATTGAGAATCCCCAGCCGAATCAACACTTTCATGTGGCTGATCAAACAAGGAAGAATCTTGACAAACGTGAAATGGCGAAGAATGCCAGGGGATTCAATGGAAGACCTGGAGATTAGTTTTCTAGGAATATAAGGAATAACAACAGGTATGGGAGAATGACACTTGGAATGAGAGATTTGCAGTTATCTTAGCATTACTGAGGCAGTATTTTGCACTAGAAGTGGTAGCCTGCATCTCTGGACACAAAGAAATAAAAGGAAAAGGCAGGAACCTAACATTTGAATGTTGTGATTTGCTATTGACGTACAGGGTAGCGAAGCTAAAACACATTAAGAGGGAGCAAAGCTAGGTTGCTAACACTCTTACAAAATTCTCCTTTGAAGATTCTACATATTTCACCAGATTTACTTCACCTCCTCCTTTTGCCGAGCCAAGCTTCAGAGATGACCAAAGTGGCGTGCCAAAAAAAAGAGGCAATATAGAAGTAATATAGGACAACTTAGCACTTTGGGGTTTCCCCTCCAACAGATGTATATAAAAAAGAAAAAAAAAACCCTCTGATTGAAATATTTCAAATGAGGTTGATATTAAACTTTTTTCAATTTATTTCAAATGAGTAATTTAGGGTGTGTTTGGTTCGCACATGGGAATCGGAATCGGAATGGGAATTGGTATTAAATACTTGGTAATGGTCATAGATTTTGGTGAAAGTATTTTTCATGTTTGGTAGTAGGGTGGAATGAGAATGATTATGCGGTTGACGAGGAAAGGGATGAAATCCTTATTTTATTAGGGAATGAGTTTTGCAATTAAGGAGTAATCAAACCCCATAGTAGTGTTCTAAAAACCTGTCAACCAAACAATAACAACAACTTTGATACCCATTTCTGATAGTTAAACCTATCAACCAAACACACCCTTAATGTAATTGTAATTTAATTTAAAAATTAAAAAATTATGAGTATGAGTGTCATTTAAAAGATCTCATTTAGATTTTTTAATTATATATTTTTATATGTTAATTTCATTTTTACAAAAAGAAAGAAAATTAAATTTAAGTTATAAAATTTTATGATCAAAATATTAATTTATTAAAATTAAAATTCTAAATAAATTTAAAAAGCTCCCAACTAATGTAAACTCAATGTGTGCCAAGTGGCTGATAGCTCAATGACACATCTGTTACTCGCTTAAATGGGAAGTCACAAGTTCAAATAGGTTGAAAAAGTATGTATGGACAAATATTACATTGTAATAGAATCAGTAGTACTCAAAAAAATCTAAACTCAATGTTAAAAATGATAATTAAATACTTATTTTGAGTGGAGTTTCATTGAAACTAGACATCACAACTCAATAACAGCCCGTTTGGTTCGCTAGAAAATATTTGAAGGAAATGGAATTCAAATTCCATGGAAAACAAATTACCATGGAAATAGATTTCATTGTTTGGTTGGTGCAAAAGAAATTACTGAGAATATGAATTCCATTGTTTGGTTGGGTTTGGAATAGTAAGGAATTATAAATATAAAGACCATTATGTCCTTAATAATAATAGTTATAATCAATTATTATAATTACATATTTTATTATAATAATGCAATAAATATTATTATAAATAACTGACAGTGCAAAAATTCTTTAAAAAAAACAGGTAGTGTGCAAAAAACAGATTACTGGCCAAAGAAATTCACTCACACTAAGATTGCAGTGCAAATAAATTCCAAGAAATAAAGCATAAATTATAAATAAATAGAATAATTCAAAAAAAAAAAAACTGGCCGTAAAATTATTCACTCTCCAAAGATTACTAACTGAAGAAATTCATTCCCACTAGGATTGCAGAGCAAATAAATTTCAAAAAAAAAAAAAAAGAAGAGCAAAAGTTATAAAAAAAATACAATAACACACAAAAAAAATTGGCAGTAAAATTGCAATGCAAATATTCAAAAAAAAGTA
>CM008344.1:6499279-6519826 GCA_002525835.2 Ipomoea batatas
TTTTTTTTTTTTTTTTTTTTTTTTTTTTTTTTTAATACAATGTTGCCTAAAAAAACATTTATTCGGAAGTAAAAAAATAAAAAAGAAGTAAACAAATTGATCATCCAGAAACAAATTTTTCATATAGGGGCCCTTTTTTTAATTTCGCCCTGGGGCCTATAAAACCTTTGGACCGGCCCTGAACCTACACTCATGAACATCAAAGTTGTAATGTTGTAGGCTTGGGAACATTGGAGGGATGGCACACCATTGGAAATACTAGATCCAGTCTTTGCAGAGTCCTACAAAGTGAACGAAGTCATCCAATGTATTCACATTGGTTTATTATGCGTTCAAGGTGTTGCAATTGAAAGACCTACAATGGCAGAGGTAATGCTGATGCTTAGTAGTTATTCTTCTAATAGTTGGCCACCACCTCGTGAACCTGCATTTTACCATGGTGGAAGTGAGGGGATGCCAAGAGAGCCCGAGTTGGAACAGCCTATGACGGTAAATGGAATGTCAATTTCTGAACTCTATCCGAGATAGGGAGATCAGATTACCATGGAGTTCAAGAATGAAGTTTAAATATGCAGAGTTGTTGACAAAGGAGACAGATTAAGTGCAGATAGCATATAAATTTTTTATGCTTACTTTCAAAGCCTTACATGCAAATTTTTAGGGGACTAATAATTATGAAAGATAGACAAATAGTCCAAACTTCAAATCTTTTGAATTACTTTAATTAGTATTAGTATTACTCTAATATTACTAGTGTTTATGTATGATGTCTCACAAAGTGTAATTTTTCTTTAGTATATCCTATTGTTTAGCCTTCTCCGCATTATCCTTTTGTTGGTTTGGTAACAAAAAAAAATTCAAGTTAGATTCTTCACATGAGTCTTCTTGATTTAAATTGATTAATTATAGACCATCTAAATTGATTTAGATCTTGTGATATTTGTGATACTTTACTGGCCAACTTTTACCTAAATCAGAGGGCATCGAAGATTTGTTGTCAATGTCAAAGTCATCCCAAGACAGCCCTTCAAACTTTCCAACTTAATGGGACCTACCATTTACTAAGACTTCTTCACGTTGAAAAACACGGCTTTAATTATATTGGACCACAAACGTTACACGTGGATGTTTCTGCAAGTTAGTAGTCCAGCCTGAGCTTCCCAGCTATTTCCAACATTGCCTTTTGAATTTTCCTTGGTAGATGACAACCTCGTGGTATAATAATATGTTACCAAATAAAACCAATTGACTAATTCAGTATTCTCAGGACCTTGACTCTTTGTGCAATCAGAGGATCATTAATTAATATGAGTGAAAATTTTGCACAGTAATTGTTTGGGTATAATCTGTCACGCAGAACCAATACTTATATATAATTTATAACAAATTTACAGCACAAATGAACCATTTAGCTAGCAGAGACTAATAATTATGCATCGTCAATTAGGCTACATCCTATGTTTCTTCTTGGAGTTCTTGCTGATCAGCCTGTCCACAGGGACAACCTTCCAAAATCTGGGGAATTACTGTTGGAACACCCCCACTTATACCCCAAATATTACCTATCAGAGTCAGAATAACAGCTCCACCGTCGCCGGGGCTAACGCCACCGTGTATGAGCTGTTCACGTGCCGGGATGATGCCTCGGCCGGCAGCTGCGGGCGGTGTGTCAGCGATGATCTTAACACAACCCAATTGGGGCTGTGCCCCAAAGAACAGACTGATATTATTTGGTACGATTACTGCATCTTACTTTACTCGAACGGGAGCGCCGACCAGTTGGTCAGGTTAACGTCGCAGAATGGGTCTCGGACGACCGGTGATGCGCCGTTCCCGCAGGTTGTCGGGAACACGTTGGAGCAGATGACTGCTCAGGTGACCGGTGAGAGATTTGCGGCTCTGGAAGCTAACTCGACGGCGTCTAATCCGAGGATCTATACTCTTGGGCTTTGCACGCCGGATCTTTCCGACAACAACGATTGTAAGACGTGCCTAACAAATGCTATTCAAGAACGGATTTCATCGTTTGGGGGAAATAAAAGCAGCATCACCTCAATCTGTAACGTGAAGTATGAGTTGTTCTCTTCCTACAATCGCACACCCACCTCTGCTCCCCCGCCGCCTCCTCCACCTCCGCCACCCAATTCTACCACCACTCCTGTTACACCTACAGGTAAAACACTCACATCTCATCCTTTTAAGGTTGTCGTGGAGTTTTTCCTTGACAGAATCAAACGCTTACTGCTGTGCCAAAAATTATAATTAGTGAATGTGTAACTTTATTTTTTTAATACTGTCACAATTTCGAGACAGTTTCAAGCCACCAATTACTGAACTTGTCCCTTTACTGGCTCGCAGAACAATTTTATAACACCAATGCAAAATTTTGAGTGTGGGGTATCTCTATTGATGCAGAAAACAGGGGAAGTTCTTCTTCAAAAGTGATTATTGCCGTTGTAGTTCCGATCACTGGGATTATACTCCTCACTGCAATATTCTGTTTCCTGAGAATTAGAAAAGCTAAGAAACGACATACTAGATTACTGAAAACAGGTAAAGAAAAAGATTGATTGGGATCTAATGTTCTCCAAACTTGATTGTGTTACAATGGAGTTTTGTAATCTCCATCTTTCCTGTAGATATGAATGGAGTTTCAGCTGAAGAGTCCTCACAATATGATCTTGCTATGATTAAAGCTATTACAAGTGATTTCTCCCTAAAATGTAAAATTGGGCAAGGTGGATATGGTTCTGTATACAAGGTAAAGTCTTTGGGTTGATCTAAGTCATTAATTTATATATGCTTGCTTCAGTCTTTTTATATTGATTTGTTGAATACTTATACTTAGGGAATGCTTCCCAACGGTCAAGAAGTAGCGATAAAAAGACTTTCGAAAAGTTCAAAACAAGGAGCTCAAGAGTTCAAGAATGAAGTTGAAGTAGTTGTCAAGCTTCAACACAGAAATTTAGTTAGGCTATTGGGATTTTGCTCCGAAGGAGAAGAAAAAATACTCATCTATGAGTTTGTGCCAAACAAAAGTCTTGACTACTTTTTATTTGGTTAGTTTCATAATTCAAAACTTTTATTAGTATTCCTTTATATTCATCATGATTCACTAGTAGAGTAATTTGGATGTATATTTTGAAATATTCAGATGTTGAGAAACAATACCTATTGGATTGGCCAAGACGTTACAATATTATACGAGGAATAGCACGAGGACTACTATACCTTCATGAAGATTCCCGTCTTAAAATCATACATCGTGATCTCAAAGCAGGCAATATACTCTTAGATGCAAATATGGATCCCAAAATAGCTGATTTTGGCTTGGCAAGAATTGTTGAAGTTGATCAAATTGAAGGAAATACAAACAGAATTGTCGGAACATAGTAAGTTATGCTTCTTAATCATTTGAAGTTATCTGCATTATTTGTTGACAATAGCATATATTTACATTTAGATGCGCCCAATTATCATAGCAAAAAGTGTAATTATTACTAAAATTTGAAACACCATTTTCAACCATATACTAAGGTATTTTGCATTGATGTGTATATTGTTTTGTAGTGGTTACATGTCCCCTGAATACGCAATGCACGGAGAGTTTTCTGTGAAGTCTGATGTTTTCAGTTTAGGCGTTATACTTTTAGAGATTATTACTGGAAAGAAAAACCGTAACATCTCCAAAGGAAATAGAACAGTGGACCTTCTTGGCTATGTGAGTAGAAACTATACTTCCATATTAAATACATCTATTTTTCTATATGTCAAGTTCATTTTGTTGTGAACCCATCATAGTATATTGCAGCCAGCACTTATGAACATCAAAATTATAATGTAATGTTGCAGGCTTGGGAATATTGGAGGGATGACACACCATTGGAAATACTAGATCCGGTTCTCGGAGAATCTTATAATGTGAATGAAGTCATCCAATGTATTCACATTAGTTTGTTGTGTGTTCAAGAAGTTGCAGTTGAAAGACCTACAATGGCAGAGGTAATGTTGATGCTGAGTAGTTATTCTTCTAATAGATGGTCAGCACCTCGTGAACCTGCATTTTATCATGGTGGAAGAGAGGGAATTCTGAAAGAATCGGAGTCAGAAAAATCTGCGAGCATAAATGAAGTCTCAGTTTCTGAACTTCATCCGAGATAAGGGAGAGTGTGGTGGAGTTCAAGAATATCAAGTGTGAAGTTTAAATATGCATAACTGCAGAAAATGAGATATATGAAGAGTAGATTGCATATAATTTTTTAAAGGATTATTTTCAAAGTCCTAAATTGATTGATGATAAATTTTGAGGAGACTAATAATTACGATGAAAGATACTCCATAATTGAAATCTTTTGAATTACTTAAATTGGTATTATTAGTTGTGTCGGTGTATCACACAATACAATTTTTCTTTATCTTGTCTCAAATATTGTTTACTGAATCAGTAAAGTAAGTCCGTGTAAGCTAATTTCTCTTTTATCATTTTTGCTGGTATGATATGATAGCTAGGTTCAAATTAAAAAGTAACAAGCAATGAAATAATAGAAGTAATAATCAATTTAAAAAGTAAAGAAAGGGAATTGGACTAGGCAAATTTTTGCATAGATGCTATAGGGTGTCTAGGGATGGGAGATAATTTGGCTAGGTTCAAAGAAGATGCAACAATGGTGCTAATGCTATTTTAATTTCATAATCATTGTACTACTAATTAGCAATTCATCCTAATTGGAGCAGCACATAGCCTAAAAAGCTTCTTTCAATCTCCAATCATGAGTAGTGTGGCTAATTTTATGTCCTATTTTCATAGCACCACACAATTCCAAAGAATTCAAGTACAATTAGGCATAAGATCAAACAAGAGACAAGTAAAGTTCTATCCAAACAAAAACCCTAGCTAACTCAAAAATTACTCCGTTTACGCATTAATGGAAATAATAGAAGCATCTAGATCAGTCCTAAGAATGTTATTCCCATGACAAAATGATCAAACCAAACAATGGAATACGTCTATTCAAAAAAATGTTATTCCATTCCTGACCTATTCCATGAACCAAACATGCCAGAATATAATAGTAATGATCTAAAATACCCAACTTATTATGATAGACCAATGTGAACAAAATAGCGTAGCAGACATAGTGGCCAAATTAGCCAAAAATTTCCCAAGGGGCATGCATGTACTGGAAAACCCCCTGATAGTGTAACTAGTTTAGTGGAGGATGATATTGCTGGCATTCCAGCCTGGCGCTAGGTATATGATAACGGCTAATGATTTCATGAATAAAACGGGTACAACCCTCCAACATTTTCATAAAAAAAAAACTAATTAGTAATGATTTTTTTAGGAGAAATTAGATCGGTAATAACTCTAATAGTAATGATTTTTGTAGGAGAAATGAGTACTTTTCATTTTTAATTTGAAGTATAATACACAAATCTTTAGAACAAGAATAATATACAATCTCTTAAGAACACTAAATTTGTAATCATCAAAATTTAAAGTAAACAATTTTTTCTAGGTAATGCTAGAAATCTATAGTTACAATTCAAGGGTGTAAATTAGAGAACCAATAAACCCATACAAAATGCCACTCCCTCAATGATCCTTAATATGCATAAATTCCTCGTTCCAGTATTATAAAATATTAAAACCTTCATGTATGTAGTACTTTACGAACTAAAGTTATAAGATAATAAGGTCCAATACATACTCTCGAATAAATAGTTACAGATTTTCCTTGTCACTCAAAAAATAAAAAAATAAATAAAATAATAATAATAATAATAATAATAATAATAAAACCAGCAAATGAAGTTCGATGATAATTTTTTCAACACTATTATTAATATTTTTCTTGAACTTATTCATTAAAATTTCAAAACTAATCAAGGATGATATTATTTATGAACCTAGAAATGTTATACTAGCTACCCTAGCGAATAGCCATTCTGTACATTGGTTAGTAAGATAATTGTAAAATTTTTAAACTAAATTATATTTTTTTTAATGCACGAAGAAGAAAATGAATTACATAACTCTTGATTTAACAACTTTAATTAAATCAGCAAAAAGAAGATTTCAAAGCCTGACCAGGGTTGGAGACATTGGAGTGACAAGAAAAAGAAATGTGGCTGCTGGGATTTGAGCCCAGGTCTCTACGGCCACAACGTAGAATTCTTACCACTAAACTACAGCCACAAATTTTGAACATTGAGGGTAAGAGTATCTAACTATTATAAACTACTAATTCAGTCTTGGATTGTTGAATCCTTTCCAATCACTGGTTATAAAAGTCTAACAATCAGAGAGTAAGGTTTATACAAATTCATACCAGAAATAATATTTTTAAAAGACAAAATTGTGTGAGACGGGTCAGGAATATTTATACTAAAAAATGTAATATTAATAAGAAATAAAATGTTTATTACTTATATGGGTAAGTGTAATACTTTTAAAGAAAAATGTAATACTTTTTTTTTTTTTAATTTAAGGAAAAATAGATTACTTTTAATGAAAAAATGTAACACCTTTACATAAAAATGTAAACGTATTACATTTGTCCTCATAAGTATTACATTTTTCCTTATAAGTAACAAATATTTTATTCCTAATTAGTATTATATTTTTCAATATAAATATTATATTTTAATATTGACTCGACTCGTCTCTCACAAATTCTCTATCTTTTTTGTTAGGTATGGATTTTTATTTTTTATTTTTTATTTTTGAAAAGTTAGGTATGGATTTACTTTTGAAAAAAAATTGAAATTTTTATTCATCAACCTAGCTATTGTAACATTGTTACATTTAGTTCTACATTTTTAATTTTGTCTAATTACATTCTTAACTTTTATTTCTTTGCCATTGATGAAAGATTGATTTTAGTGGTGAATGGTGATATATGATAGTTTGTGTGTATGAGGGTATCGACTTACTGAAATGGTGTCAAATAGTAGGTTGGTTAAGCATAAAATAGGTCAAGTGTTTGGAATATAATCTAGTTATAACAACTTGGTTGGAGAATTTCATAAGGACACTTAATTAAGTAACAAGTAATGAACAAACAAGTACAAATAATAGGTAAATTAAGGAAGGGGTTTGGACTAGGCTAACCCTTGTATAGATGGTATGGAAGATTTTGGGAGTAGGATTATGTAAAAACTTAACCAAGATCAAGGAAGACGCATAAAGGTGTCAATGTCATTCTCATGGACATTAAACCACCAAGCCAATTAGCATTGAATATCATTCTCATGAAAATTCAATCCTAATTGGAGCATTTTATCAAATACATGACATTCAAGTTTTCTTCCAATCTTCATTTATCAAAGCAAGCTTCGAAATATGAGTAGTATACTGTGGCTATAGTGATGTCATCATATTCTCATAGTAACAACACACCTCCAAGATACTCAAATATAATTGGGTCCTAATCATTCAAGAGTTCATATAAAATATTAACTCATAGCAAGAACTCTAACTAATTCAATGCATCATCCCTTTATGCAATCGAATTCACACAAAACATTTATAACAAGAGAAAGCTCAATCTAAATCCCAAGAGGTAATAAAGCTATTCATGATTTGTATTGAAAAATAACAAACACAACTGAATTGCATGTATTAAAATCATAATTGAAATGGAAGTAATTGCATTGTGGGTAGGAAAACTTAGCTTTTGATCCAATATAGATTGAAGATACAAACTTGAATTGAAGTTGGATTTGAATTGCAATTTTGAATTGAAAAATCTAATCTAAGTATCTAACATAATCTTACCTTATTCTAATCAAGTGGAGAGAAGTTAGAGAGAAGATTGGCAGGGAAAATATCAAAAGGTCCTCGTAAAATAACTATAAATCCCCTTTGCATAATATTGGCCAGCACACGATTGATCTCACAATCGTGATTGTTGTACTCTGTGCAGCAGTTCTGGTTTCTAACCCACTTTTCACTTTTTATAGGTTCGAATTAGACTTTGTGTTCTTCACAGAAGTTAGTTGTAGCTCTTTCAACTATGTTTTCAATTTTGTATGAATCACTTAATTTGGACATTTCTATGCTAAGATATAATTAAAATACTGAGACGTTGTCTAGCAGAGGAAACAGAGCATATATAATGTGTCACTCTAACACTCACGGTCGTGAATGTCAATGGGAGTTTTATCTTCACTCCAAAATACACTTGTCTTCATTTCCTTTGTTCCTTCATGTCCATGCGTCATGTCATAATACTTCAAACTCACTCCTAATCACTTTCTTGATCGACCTCCTACCACTCTTGAAACACACATTTTGTGTCAATATGACTTCAAAACACATCCATTTAAGATTTAATTTACATGATTTTACAATCAATGCCTCCAAATTACCTTGATGACTTAAAGGAATAATATAAGCACATACTTAACTTTCAATGAACACAAAATCATGAGTTTGATGTCAAATTAAATATGCACATAAAAGTAGTAAGAATTGTCCCTCATCAACCACAATTAATCATTCATTTAAATTTCGTCATTTTAAATTTTAATAAAAATAACTAATATTTAATTTATCATTCAAATCTCTTGCCCAAACACGTAACTTAACTTTCTCCCGTATTTTGTAAACTTTCAAATCTATTACAATGACCGTACCGTTCAAGTTTGTAGATAGTTCTCACATGGAGATGGGTTTAATTTTTATATGAATAACTTTATACATTAATATATTTATTTCATTGTTTCGATAAATTAAGAAGAAAAATACTATTACTACTATTTTTACTTTATTTTTTAATTCTCTACTAACATATTTTAATTGATTGGAAAAAGATTATCGAAGCTTCTATACATTTTCAATTCTCCAATAAAATTGATCATTAGAATCCATTGGAAAAATACCAAATTTGTAATTATCAGAATTTGAACAAAATTTTAAATAGATAGAAGTCGTGCAAAACCAATTTAAAGTCATTAAATAACATATTTTTTTTTAAAGAAATGGTGAATATAGCCAAGTCAATCACAAAGTCCTCTTGAAAACGTGTGAATCCATAACTGCTAAATGGTTGTTAGTTGATATATAATTGTTAGTTGATTGTATTAGAAGATATAGGCCATGCTTGATAAATAATTAATTTATCAGTCAATTTTGACCTATTTGATCATTATTAATTGTTTGATTTGGTTAAAAAATCAATATAAGTGTTTGGTTAATAAGGTTTTTGTAATTCCAAAATACTAAATTTCAAAGGCAAAAATTTGTGTGAGACCGTCTCACCGTGAGACGGGTTGGGTCAATATGCAATTGTAACACTTATATGCACAAATGTCATACTTATATGCTCAAATGTAATACTAATCAGGAATAAAATTTTTGTTACTTATAAAGGGTAAATGTAATACTTTTAAGGGAAAATAAAATTTTTTACATTTCAATTTAAAAGTATTACTTTTTTCTTCAAAAGTATTATATTTGCCCTTATAAGTAAGGGGCACTTGTCAACATTACTTATTATGAAAAATGTATTACTTTTTCTCTTATAAGTAACAAAAATTGTATTCTTGATAAGTGTTATATTTGAGTATATAAGTATGATATTCGCACATATAAGTATGACATTTGCATGGTGCTTTGATCCGACCCGACCCGTCTCACGAATAAGGATCCGTGAGACGGTCTCACACAAGTGTGACCCAATTTCAAAAGGCTACTCAAAGCAACATTTTCAATTAGTTTTTTGAGAAAATAAATTATACCAAACATTTATCAGCTAACAACTAATTTACCAAACACGTTTCTACAATCAACTAATATTATCAATTAATTATACATTCTAACCCAATAAGCTAACAGCATCATCTAACAGCCATTTACCAAACAGGACCATAACTAATTGATAATATTAGCTGATTGTAGAAATGTGTTTAATAATTTTTTTTTTGAAAACAATGTGTTTGATAATTAGTTGTTAGCGGATAGTTATTTGATATAATTTATTTTCTCAAAAACTAAATACTTATATTAATTTTTTAACTAAGTCAAATAATTAATAGTGGTCAAATAAGTCAAATTTTTAACTATTTTTCTCAAACAGTCAACTTTATTCTTTAATAAGATAGTGAGATACCCTCTCATTAAAAAAACAAAAATGATAAGAAATATGCATCTTCAATTCAGATCTTTTCTGCTGGGTTACATCCTAATCCTATGCATCTGCTTCCAGATCAGTCCGTTCATCGGAGCTACCTTCAAACCTCTCGGAAACTTTTGTCAAAACACCCCTACTTATACCCCTAACACCACTTATGAAGCCAACCTTAAGTCTCTCCTCCCCACTCTTTCCTCCCATGCCAACCGCCAAAACGGCTTCTTCACCGCCGGCGATCATCAAGACACCGTGTTCATGTGCCGGGGCGACGTCTCCGCCGCCGACTGCGGCGCGTGTGTGAGCGACGCTAGCGCAACCGTATTGCAGAGATGTCCCAACCAAAAGACTGCCACTATCTGGTACGATTTTTGTACCCTCAGTTACTCCGACGGACCTGTATATGGGATACCCAATCCGTCTTTCGTCCCGTTCTATTTGTATAACGGAAATAAGGATTCTCGACCGGAAAGTTTCATGATGTCCGTTAACAAGACGTTGACTCAGTTGGCCGCTAGAGTGGTCAACGATCAATCTGCCGGCCGGAACTTTGGGACTCAAGAAGGTAGCTTCACTGAATCGGAGAGGATCTACAGTCTGGCGCAGTGCCGGCCGGATATTGGGAACCGGGATTGTGAGACATGCCTGCGCAAAGCTATCGAAGAACTGCAAAGTTGTTGTTATTCAAGATTGAGTGCCACAGCTCTCTCCCTAGACTGTTATATGAAGTATGCGACGGAGCCTTTCTACACTAGCACAGCCGCGCCGGCTCCGCCTCCTATCCCCTGTTATAATAATATTTACTATTATTATTATTATTATTATCATTAATTAAACCGAAGCAGAATGAAATGCGGCAGACTGGAGTCAGTTTCCGCAAATTATATCGTGGACCGTGGTCCACGATGCATTGTGGACCGTGGTCCCAAAACGACGTCGTTTTGATTAATGAAAACAGACGGATGAATTCGCGCCACTCACTTTCTTTTCATATATACTGCACTTTCTTTTCAACACAACTGCAGTTACCTTTCAACACAACTACAGTTACTTTTTGATATAACTACAGTTTCTTTCGATAATATAAAAACACAAATGTGAAACTGTTATTCAGTATTTTTTCATATACACTGCACTTTCTTTTCAACACAACTACAGTTACTTTTTGATATAACTACAGTTTCATTCGATAATATCAAACACAAAAGTGAAACTGTTATTCAGTATCTTTTCATATACACTGCACTTTCTTTTCAACACAACTACAGTTACTTTTTGATATAACTACATTTTCATTCAATAATATCAAAACAAATGTAAGGCAGTATCTTTTGGAATGAACTGTAGTTTCAATCCGTCTCCTACTTACTAAAACGACGTCGTTTTGGTAAATGGCAAAGTTACTGATATTAGTGCATGCATAATTATGTTTGTTAGTGGTGCACTGAAGTATGGATAAATGGATAATGGTATAATGGGCTAAGCATTAAGTAAGTTGTATTATTATAGTTATGGATATGGAATAATGCCTGGCAGCAAGTCAGCAACATTAGCATGGTTTATTACTTTGCTTTAGTATAAATAGGGAGTCTATCACTTGTTATTTGTACGTGTATTCTGAAAACCGAAGCAAACAATTTCTATTCCAAATCACATTTTCTCTCTAGGTTTTACCGCTATGAGACAACCATTTTCCCTGGCCAACAGTATCGTATAACTTTGAAAATAATATTCTAATTCTTGAAGAAACTAATTACACTTGTATTCTTACTTCAAAGAGAAAAACGAGCTCTGATCTTCTACAATGTGACCCTGGGTATTTATACAAGAATAATAAACTTATTCAACAGAAATAAGTAAAATACTTAACAAATGTGACTTAGGAAAGTAATTTAAGGCTTGCATGACTTCTATGGGAATTTAACAAATCCCATTTAAGGTAACAAACCCAAATTTTGCCTCAAATTCTTAATTCCGCACATATATAGTAACCGACTTTCGGTACGCAGCCGGTCGGGCACCGCCTCCCGATTGCTTGGAAATTACATTTATAGAAAATAAACATATTCCTTTGTTTGACAAGTCATTTTATTACTAGAAATACTATTTTGATTTTTTTTTTTAAAACAAAGAACTTAATGCATTAAATAATACAAAAGACAATCAACAAGAAAATGAGGAGGGCTATCAAACCACTCCCCGCAACCTAACACAGAAACGACTTCCTCCCGAGCAGCAATGTTGGCAGCATGATTCGCAGATCGCTTAGCATGTGTAATGTTATTAACCGAAGTTTCGAACTGAATTAACCGTCAACTAAATTTTTTAAAAACATTTAACCTTTAACTGAACTGCATGTGTAATGTTATTCGAACCGAATTAATTGTTCACATCTATATTGTTTTAATGGACATGCATGTGTGATATGGATTAATTCCTTTATGTATTCTAGTGTATAGAAATATATGTGAAGTATAAAGTAGACAAGAGAATTTAGCTCAAAAAGGCTTTATTATTCATTCTGCTATTGCATATTGGAGTGAGAGAGAGTAGAGAGTATTCTCTTTAGGGAGATTTCTGGAACCAAAAGTCCGAGTCCCCCAACTTGAAGGGTTAGGGCCCTTTATAATGGCAACCAGACACGTATCCGATACCGTATAAATGTCTAAAATACATATAGCGATCATCCTAAGGTATATTCCCTATCAATGTGTAATTTTTTTCTCGCTTGCCAACAATATTGTCACTTACGCTGCAGATTTATAACACTGAAATAGGCAGAGAAAACCAATAAGAGTGACAAAATAAATTATTTGCTAGCGTATATAAGCTAACAACAATGCCAAAATTTAAAGCATAACATAATAAACCATATGTTAATAATTTAGTCCATAACATAATAAACCATATGTTAATAATTTAGTCCACTTAAACATATAGAAAAACAGAATCACTATCCAATGGTGCGGAAATAGGAAATTTTATTGTCCGGAACACAAATATATATTGTTTGTCGTTAATCGAAAACCAATTGGCCAAGGTTCTCTTGTATTTGGTTTGATCTTAGACTTTTTTCAAACCCTTTGAAAATGATGAACGGTCCACGTTTACTCTCTTTCAAATGACTTCTGGGCTTGACGAAGATGTGGCTTCCAGTGGTGCTATGCCCTGGATGAAACTAACTATTAAGAAAAGCAAGGTGGAAAAATATTATTGCAAGAGCAAGAAACATGTTTAATGAGAACTAACTTGTCCAACATTGTCCTGTGTGAAGCGTTGATATTCCCTCGTATTTTATAATATTATTTCCCTCGTATTTTATAATATTATTTCCTAATTTTTAATTAGATATAATAAAAGATATATTAATAAAAATTATAAGGGATATTTCGATTTGGTTTCTTTAATTTTGTACTGACGATCACAATCTCATGTAATTCTAATGTATAGGATTTGTATTACCATATTTGGGGTTCTCGGCAGAGAGCTCTTCAACCAGCATTTTTGTGGAAGTAGTTGGATTTAAGAAAGACAAAAGAATTGTTGTGGCTGCTGGGATTCGAGCCCAGGTCTTCACGGCCACAACGTGAAATTCTCACCACTAAACTACAGCCACAAGGTTGAAACAATAAATGATGAAATCTTAATTAGCATATATGTGTTTCAATGCATGTTTAATTATAGTTTTATTATTGTTTCGGGTTCTCAACCACGAAACGACTTATTAGCCTTCTAGATTTAAACTAGTCAATGTGGTCTAAGCTAGTCAATTATAAGAGATTCATCCAAGATCATGAACAAAATCGAAGAATCCAGCAATGGAGTACAAGGATGAAGTTTATGCAAATTGAAAAATGAAAATTTTGATGTATTAAATTTCAATTCATATGTTGATGCAAAATGAGGATCCCGTTGAGGCTAGGTGAAATAATTGCCATCTCTATAAAGTATGCATCAATTTTTGAATGAGGAAAGACACCCATGGTGTTCAAAGATGAATTGTAGAATGTATATAATTTTTTAGGCTTATTTTCAAAGTCCTATATTGATGAAGAAATTGAACGGAAAATAATAGTTATGAAGATATTTAATTTGCACTTGAAATCTTTAGATTTACTTTAGAACCAATTTAACTTTTATTCATAAACTTTATGTCATTGTTACATTTAGACATTTAGTTCTACATTTTTAATTTTGTCTAGTTACATTCTTGACTTTTATTTTTTTGTCATTGATGAAAGATTGATTTTAGTGGTCATGATAGTGTGTGTGAGAGAGAGGGTATCCTCTAATTACCGGATATCGTCTTAAGGAGTGGACCAAAATGATATTAAATAGGGCGGCAAAAACTTGTGTGAGACCGTCTCACCATGAGACGGGTCGGGTTAATATGCAAATATAACACTTATATGCACAAATGTCATACTTATATGCTCAAATGTAATACTAATCAGGAATAAAATTTTTGTTACTTATAAGGGTAAATGTAATACTTTTAAGCAAAAATACAATACATTTACATTTCGATTTAAAAGTATTACATTTTTCCTCAAAAGTATTATATTTGCCCTTATAAGTAAGGGGCACTTATCAACATTACTTATTATGAAAAATGTATTACTTTTTCTCTTATAAGTAACAAAAATTGTATTCTTGATTAGTGTTATATTTGAGCATATAAGTATGACATTTGCATGGTGCTTTGACCCGACCCGACTCGTATCACGAATAAGGATCCGTGAGACGGTCTCACACAAGTGTGACCCATTAAATAGTAGGTTGGTTAAGCACAAAATATGTCAAGTGTTTGAAATCAAGTTATAACAAGTTGAAGAATTTCATAAGGACACTTAAGTCACAAGTAATAAACAAGACAAGTCAGCTAGTTATAACAACTTGGTTGAAAAAAAAAATCTCATTAATGAGATTGCTAGGAAGTGACCTGTTGGGTGGAGTAAGGTGACACCGAGTAGTAGAGTAAATCTAGTTATTTGGGAATTTTGAGCTCGATCACTAAAGGACAAGTCATTAAGCTCAATTAAAAGCCTAAGCTTAGGTGACGCAAAGATTCGAATCCATGGAGTTAGCTCTGATACTAAATTGAAGCATGTGTTCTATCTCAACGAGTTTATATTATTTTCTCCCATAAAATTGATCATTAGAAGCCATTGGAAAAATACCAAATTTGTAATTATCAGAATTTGAACAAAATTCTAAATAGATAGAAGTCGTGCAAAACCAATTTAAAGTCATTAAATAACATTTTTTTTTAAAGAAATGGTGAATAAGATAGAGCGGCCAAGTCAATCACCAAGTCCTCTTAGTATGAAAACCGCGTGAAAGTGAAAGTGTGAAACCATATCTTTTTTCTCATCAAGTTTTTTTTTTTTATTCCTAAAACATTGAATTTCCAAGCTTAACTCCCTCACCCTGAACCCAACAAAAATATCTGAAAGGATATAAATCATACTAACTTAGCTGGACACAAAGGCTAACCTTTTACTTATTGCATACAAGAAAAGGTAACCCTACACTGCTGCCACTGATAAGACTCATCCTAATCTTTCTTCCTAAATTTCATCTAACCAACTTAGCTCTTCATAGTCAACTTAATTCTTTATATGCGTGTGTTCTCCTGAACAAGATAGTGAGCTAACCTCTCATTAAAAAAACAAAAATGATAAGAATTATGCATCTTCAATTCAGATGCTTTCTGCTGGGTTACATCCTAATCCTATGCATCTGCTTCCAGATCAGTCCGTTCATCGGAGCTACCTTGAAACCTCTCGGAAACTTTTGTCCAAACACTTCTACTTATGCCCCTAACACCACTTATGAAGCCAATCTTAAGTCTCTCCTCCCCATTCTTTCCTCCCATGCCAACCGCCAAAACGGTTTCTACAACTTCACCGCCGGCGATCAAGACACCGTGTACGGCCTGTTCTTGTGCCGGGCTGACGTCTCCACCGCCGACTGCGGCGCGTGTGTAAGCGACGCTAGTTCAACCGTTTTGCAGAGATGTCCCAACCAAACCACTGCAACTATTTGGTACGATTTTTGTACCCTGATTTACTCCGACGAACCTGTATATGGGATACCCAACCCGTCTTTCGTCCCGTTCTATTTGTATAATGGTAATAAGGATTCTCGACCGGATAGTTTCATGGGGTCCGTGAACAAGACGTTGACTCAGGTGGCCTCTGGAGTGGTCAACGGTCAATCTGCCGGCCGGAAGTTTGCGACTCAAGAAGGTAACTTTACTGAATCGGAGAGGATTTACAGTCTGGCGCAGTGCCGGCCGGATATTTGGAGCCGGGATTGTGAGACATGCCTGCGCAAAGCTATCCAAGTAATGCAAAGTTGTTGTTATTCAAGATTGAGTGCCACAGCTCTTTCCCTAGACTGTTATATGAAGTATGCGACGGAGCCTTTCTACAATATTAGCACAGCCGCGCCGCCACGGGCTCCGCCACCTATCCCCCCTCCTCCTCCTCCTCCGCCCACTTCTTCAACAAGTGCAGGTAAAACTTTCTCGGTTTGATCTTTGTTTTTTTGGGTGATAGGTGTTGGAAACACAATCTTTACCGGATGATGGGTAATGAATAAACTTCACTTGATTTTTTTAAAAAAAAAAAAAAAAAACTTCACTTTATGACTAGAGATATATCAATTTTGGCGAATTATGTTATGGACTTAAGTTCACTTTTTAAAGTGTATCCGACTTCATGTTTACAATTTAAGAACTTTATGTTTACGATTTTAGAGCTCTATATTTACAATTTTAGATTTAAATATACAAAATTACATTACTCAATATTCACAATTTTTAAATTCTATATTCACAATTTTGTTATATAGATTAAAAAATTGTGTTATAATGTTAAATATATAGTTATAGAATTGTAAATATAGAGTTATTGATTGTGAATATAGAATTATGAAATTGTGAATATAGAGTTCTATAATTTTGAATATATAGTTCAAAAATTGTGAACATAGACCTGAATCCATGACCTAACAATCGGTCAATTTTAGTTCAAAATTGATGGACTGACTCCATAAGTTCAAAATCTTTTAGAATTAAGTCTAAGAAATTTTGGTTTCAAAAAAAAAAAAAGTCTAAGAAATTTTAGTCATAAAAAATTAACCTGATGTCCTGAACTTGATTAGTCCAAAATTTAGTGATTTAGCTCAATAACCCAAGCTACTTAAGGTTATTCTTTGTTTCACAATTTATGTAAGTTTATATGGAACAAAATATATTTAGTAACTTTTATTAAATTTGTAAATAAAATGTTAATAAATTTATTATAAAATAAAATATTTTTATGAAAATAAAAAATATAAAAGCTTATTATAATTATGTAAATATAATAATATTTTTAGTTGAAATTTAGAATTAGATATTTATATTAATTACTACTCACTCTGTTACATTGTAGTATCTATTCATAGCTATTTTCTCAACCTACTGAAGCATGTTACAGTGTAGTATCTATTCATAGCTACTTTCTCAACCTACTGAAGCACAACGAGTCAACAATGCCTCCACTGAGGCTTGAACCCACGTGTTAATCGGGACACCGGATGTCACTTTATAAATTTATATGTACTAGTGTAAATGTGCTAGTTTATTAGAATTGAAAAATTAAAATACTCTTTTGAAAATGTTGAAAGTTTTATTTGAGTTCACCTGATAAGTCCGACAATTAGAGGTTTTAGGACTAGGTCCTAGAAGGGTAGAATTTTAAACCCTATAAAAAAATGATTAACCCTAACCAATATACCTCACAACCAATAGGGCTAGTTTGAAACCGAATGAATTGGCAAAGAACCAAAAGAACGAAACCAACCTAGATTATTGCCATTTTTCAGTGTGATGCGTTTCTGTTGATGCAGGAAACAAAGGAAATTCTTCATCAAAACTGATTATTGCCATTGTAGTTCCGGTCATCGGGGTTACACTCTTCATTGCAATCTTTTGTTTTGTGAGGATCAAAAAAGAGAAGAAATCAAAAACTACAGCACAGACAAAAGGTTGAGTACCAGGCTGATTGGGATTTGAGTTTCTCTATATCCTTAATTGTATTATAATATTTGCAATTCAAATTTTAGCAGAAGATGTGTCTGGAATTTCAACTGAGGAGTTCTCCCAATACGATTTTGCTACTATTCAAGCTATTACAAATGACTTTTCCAGTGAAAATAAAATTGGCGAAGGCGGATATGGTTCTGTATATAAGGTGAAATTTTTGTAAGATCAATATGCTCATTTTAGTAGTCCATTCTAATTCTTTATTGAAAACGAAAACTCAGGGAAAGCTTCCCAACAAACTAGAGGTAGCTGTAAAAAGGCTTTCAAGAAACTCAAGACAAGGAGCTCAAGAATTCAAAAATGAAGTTAGTGTAGTTGCCAAGCTTCAACATAGAAATTTAGTAAGGCTATTGGGATTTTGTTCTGAAGAAGAAGAAAAGATACTAATTTATGAATTTGTTCCCAATAGAAGTCTTGACTATTTTTTATTTGGTAAGTTTCAAATCTAAGAAGTTTCATTGTTCAGTTCATCTTTTATCCTAAATTTTGAAGAAAAGATCAGATGTCTTCCATCTACTGTTTTGTGCACCATTTCTTTTGTTTTTAGGTTTTATGATTATCATGTTCTAAAATTAAGACTTCAACATAATAATTTGCCTAACTTGTGACATACATTTTGTCGCTTATGCAGATACCGAAAAGAAGCACCTTTTGAATTGGTCAAGACGTTACAAGATTATAGAAGGGATAGCACGAGGGCTACTATACCTTCATGAAGATTCTCGTCTTAGAATCATACATCGTGATCTTAAGGCAAGTAACATATTACTAGATAAAGAATTGAACCCAAAAATAGCCGACTTTGGCATGGCCAAAATTTTTGGAGTTGATCAAACCCAAGGAAATACAAGCAGAATTGTTGGAACATAGTAAGTTTTTATTAAATCCTTTGTTATAAAAATGCCAATCATTGCAACTATAATTTGATATACTCCATTCGTTCCCATGCATGCATATTACTAATATCTCTAGTATTTATTTAATTGTGGGCAGTGGCTACATGTCTCCTGAATATGTAATACATGGCCAATTCTCTGTAAAGTCTGATGTTTATAGCTTTGGCGTTCTTCTTTTGGAAATCATAGCCGGGGAAAAAAATTCCAACTTCGCCGAATCAACTGGACCACAGGATCTTCTTAGCTATGTGAGTAGAAAATCCATGATAGAATCTACCAACTAGTGCCAAATCACTAATAACATTACTGTTAACCCTTTTAACTTGGTGCCGGTAAAAATTGTAGGCTTGGAAACATTGGAGGGACAACACACCTTTAGAAATACTGGATCCAGTTCTTGGAGAATCTTACTCAAGAAATGAAGTCATTCAATGTATCCACATAGGCTTATTATGTGTTCAAGAAGATATCGAGGAAAGGCCTACAATGGCAAATGTTGTCCTCATGCTCAATAGTCATTCTATTACTAGATCATCACCTCGTGAACCAGGATTTTTCTTTAGGGGAAGATCAGAGCTGAACGGGACAGAATCAGATCAGTCTAGGAGCAAGTCATTGCCATTTTCTGTGAATGAAGTGACCATTTCTGAGCTAGATCCAAGATGATGCATGGAGAGAACTGGGGAATCCAGCTATGGGGTACAAGGGTGAAATTTATGCAGATTGAAAAATAAAAGTTTGTTGTTTTAAATTCCAGTTCATACTTTATATTGTTTGGAAATGCTGATTATTGGATGTTTAATTTAATGTTGCTCTTTCTGCCCTGGACATGGAAGTTTTGTATGTATGTAATTATTTATTGAATTTTAATGAGTCATATTATATACTCTCTTATAACCAGCAAAACACAGTATAAATCTAGTACTCCTAATATAAACTAGGTGACGATATACATATAAATTAGAGCTTAGGTTTAGGAACCAAGAAGTATTGAAATAAAGATTGAAAGGGCTCCAATCGCTCAAGGTGACACGAGAGTTTTAGTGTATTTTGTATTAATAAATTGGAAACCTATCAAATCAATACTATTTATACCTAGAATATGTCAGCTAATAAATGGTGGTAGCAGCCTTGTAGCAGATGTCAAAGAAGTTATATTGTATTTCCATGGTACAACTGAGAACCACATTATTTGTTCTAATATACTTGACTAATTACTTATATTTAGATGATATTTAAATACGGGAATTATATTACATTTATATGCATGGCTTTTTTTTAAAAAAAAAAAAATTTGTTTTAAATAAATGAATGATAGATAAAAGTAGTCATGCAAAACCAAATTAAAGTAAAAGTCAATATTGTGTAGGAAATAGTACGTGGAATAAGGTAGAGCCAATCAGTCACCTGTCAAAGTCTCTCC
>CM008344.1:6541166-6563404 GCA_002525835.2 Ipomoea batatas
GTTTTATTAGAATTCCTTGCCCTGCCCACATAATCACTTTTTCCTAGATATGTTACCTTTCAATTTTTGAAAATACCTTTCAATTTATGTTCGAAATACCTTTCAACTTATGTTCCAAATCCCCGGCCTTTATATTTGGTTGTTCTCCTGAACACGTACGCCACATTAATTATATCATTAACAAAAACAATAAGAATCATGCATCCTCCTTCTCTTCCACTCAGATGCTTCTGCATCTTCTTCTTGCTGATCACCCTATTCATCGGAGCTACCTCCCAACCTCCCCCTCTTAACTGTCCCAACACCACAACTTATACTCCTAACAGCACATATCAAGCCAATCTTAATTCTCTTCTCTCCGTCCTTTCTTCCAATGCCACCCGCGAAAATGGTTTCTACAGTTACACCGCCGGTGGGCCCGACGACAACTCCTCCGGGGACACCGCGTACGGCCTGTTCATGTGCCGGGGTGATGTCTCCACCTCCGACTGCGGGGCGTGTGTAAGAAATGTTAGCAGAGACATATTTCAGTTCTGCCCCAACCAAAAGTCTGCTGTTATCTGGTACGCTTCCTGTATGTTGCGTTACTCCGACAGTTCTATGTTGGGGAGAGCCGACCAGTCGTTTATGCTGACTTATTATAACACACAGAACGGTTCTCAGCCGGATAGGTTCATGGATGCTGTCGGAAACACGTTGAATGAGATGGCCGATAAAGCGGCCGCCGGTGGATCCGGCAAGAAATTTGCGACTCTAGAAGGTAACTACAGTGCGTTTGAGAGAATCTACAGTCTTGGGCAGTGCACGCCTGATATTTCCGATTTGGATTGTGGGAGTTGCCTGAGAGCTGCAATCGGACATCTGCCCAGTTGTTGTTATTCATCACTGGGTGCAAGAATTTACCTCCCAAGCTGTAATATTAGGTATGAGGTGTATCCCTTCTACAATAGCATCGCCCCACCTGCGCCACCGCCGGCCCCCGTTCCTTTCCCTCCTCCTCCTCCTCCCCCTCCTGCTACCGGTGAAGGTAAAACTTTCTTGGTTTTTGTTAAAAATCTAAGATTAGGTCAAACTTTCCCCGTCACATTTGATGAACTTTAAGTCCGTATCATATAATAATCTCCTTTTTCACTGTCAGTCTAATTAAGGGGCAAAGTGATTGTTAGATTCATTTCTCTATATAATGAGTTCGAATTCCTGAGGGACAAGAGTGCTTGGCCACTCACACCAACTAAGCTGATTTAATTTTTTGTGTTTCATAATATCTCTAATTAATTTTTAATTAGAGATATTCTGTGTAACTAGAGATATTCTGTGTCTTAACTCGATCAAGGAGGTACTGTCCTGTAACTAGAGATATTCTGCGTCTTAAGAATTATATTTGTGAAATATTTCTCTTTCCTGCCTGATTTGGTGGTGTTTGATGTTTTACTTTGTTTTCTGGCTCCATCTTTCAGCGTTAAGCTGTTGGTAGTCTATGTTAAGGTTGTCATGGATTCATCCTTTCAACACCAATGGAAATTTTTTCAGTGTACGTAGTCTATCTCTATTGATGCAGGAAACAGTGGAAATTCATCTTCAAAAGTGATAATTGCCATTGTAGTTCCTGTCGTTGCTGGGATTATACTCTTCATTGCAATCTTCTGTTTTGTGAGAGCTAAAAAAGCCAAGAAACATATTACTACAACAGAGCAAACAGGTTAAGTTCTATACTTGTTTGTGATACAATATATTTACCATTCAAGTTTTTGAGATTTACAATCTGTTTTTCTCCATCTTTCCTGTAGATGTGTCTGGAATCTCAACTGAGGATTGCTTGCATTATGATCTCGCTACTATTCAAGTTATTACAGATGATTTCTCCCCGCAAAGTAAAATTGGCGAAGGTGGATATGGTTCTGTATACAAGGTAAAGTCTTTTACAGGGTATATGGTCCTAAGGGTGTGTTTGGAAGCCCGAAAAATGATTTCTGTAAATCATTTTCCAGGCTTGGAGTGTTTGGCAACCACTAGAAAACCCAGGCAACGGAAAAAGATTTCCGTTGACTGGGAAAAATAGACCCATTTTGACCGAAAATGACTTCCGCCAAAGTCATTTTCCGCCCAGGCTGTTTAAGAGAGGGACGGCCCATCCCTCTCTCAGTCCTTTTTTTTAAAAAGTAAAATAAAAAATTAAAAAAAAATTAAAAAAAAAAAAAACAAGAAAGGGTGCGCTGCTTTGGTTTCCGGTCTGCTGCTCTGGTTTCCGGCGAAACCAGAGGCACCTTCTATTTTTTTTTATTTATAATAAATATTAT
The DNA here is from genome assembly GCA_002525835.2 of Ipomoea batatas. NCBI lineage: Eukaryota > Viridiplantae > Streptophyta > Magnoliopsida > Solanales > Convolvulaceae > Ipomoea > Ipomoea batatas. Next base: position 6,543,464 of record CM008344.1, read on the forward strand.
TAATTTATATATTTTAAATAAAACAATAAAAATATACATTTCTAATCATTTTTCGGAAAATGAACCAAACACACAAAGACTGTTTTTCAGAATGTAACCAAACACTGGAAATCAAACTAGTTTTCGAAAAATGACTCATTTTTCAGAAAACATTTTCCAGAAGTCTTTTTCCTGCTTTCCAAACACGCCCTTAGTTCTCACCTAATTCCGAAGGCAACTAAATTCCTTCCTTTGGTTGGAGGGAATTGTAATTCCGCGGAATTGCAATTCCCTCATTTTCATGGAATTAGAATCCCATGCCCCCTTGGGATTTTAATTTCATGGATTTTAGGAATAAAAAAAAGATACTCTTGAGACAAAATTACCCCTCTATTTTTTAACCTAAAGTTTATGTCCGACGTTCTCTTTTAGCTAATACAGTGTATTATCTTCGATAACTATCAACAAGAAAATCGTTCATGAGCAAGCAATAATCATTCTAGGTCAATTTTAATCAAGTATGTTTTCTCAAAACTCTCAAATATTTTTTACAATATGTCTAATTCAAGAGATATAGTATATGAGTGGTATTTGAATTTAATATGTTATATTTTTTGTGTACTTGTCATTTAATAATAATAACAATAGACATTTTGAACTTTATACTACTTATTCCCTTTCAATTCCCGTGTATACCAAACATTGAAATTGAAATTCCTAGTAATTTTATTCCCTCCAACTAAACACTTGAATTTAAACTCCACTTTATTCCCACGTTATTCTTTTCTCATGGAATTGCAATTCCTATCCCACCTAATTCCTTACTTCCAACCAAACGCCATGTTATAGTTTGATCTGAATCATCAAAATATATATGTGTGTGTGTTCATCTTAGTCCATTCTATTTGTTTGTTGATTACTAACACTCAGGGAAAGCTTTCCACCGGAAAAGAGGTAGCTGTAAAACGGCTTTCAAGAAACTCAGGACAAGGAGCTCAAGAATTCAAGATGGAGGTCGAAGTAGTAGCCAAACTTCAACATAGGAATTTAGTAAGGTTACTGGGATTTTGCTCGGAAGGAATAGAGAAGATACTAATCTATGAATTTGTGTCCAACAAAAGTCTTGACTACTTTTTATTTGGTTAGTTACAAACCAAAAAATTTCCACTGCTCCGGCCTTTTCCTATCTTCTCAGGTTTCTAATCTCATGTTCTTAAATTAAGTCCTTTACATAATTTGCCTAACCTAGAGACATACATTTTATGTTACTTATGCAGACCCCGAAAAGCAATACTTATTGGGTTGGTCAAGGCGTTACAAGATTATAGAAGGGATAGCACGAGGACTACGGTACCTTCATGAAGATTCTCGTCTTAGAATCATACATCGTGACCTCAAAGCTAGTAATATATTGTTGGATGGAGATATGAATGCGAAAATAGCAGATTTTGGCATGGCCAAAATATTTGGAGTTGATCAAACCCAAGGAAATACAAACAGAATTGTCGGAACATAGTAAGTTCTCTTTTTCATCATCTTAGCAGTGAGCATACAATAACAATTATATCCTTTCTTATTTGATTCATTATTGCAAAAGATGTCATTCATAACTATAATTTGATATACTTCACCGGTTTGATGGTTGACAGTGGCTACATGTCACCTGAGTATGCAATGCATGGCCACTTCTCTGTGAAGTCTGATGTTTATAGTTTCGGTGTTCTACTTTTGGAGATTATAACCGGGAAAAAAAACACCAACTTCAGTGATCCAAGTGGAGTGCAGGATCTTCTTAGCTATGTGAGTACAAAAGCCTATAACTGCATGCTGCAAAATCATTAACACTATTAACTCTTTTAACATGAGGCTGATAAATGTTGCAGGCTTGGAAACATTGGAGGGATGGCACACCTTTAGGAATACTAGATCCAATTCTGGGAGAATCCTTCTCAAAAAATGAAGTCATCCAATGCATCCATATTGGCTTGTTATGCGTTCAAGAAGATGTAGACGAAAGGCCTACCATGGCAAATGTTGACCTAATGCTCAGTAGTAATTCTGTTACTAGATCAGTCCCGGGTGAACCAGCATTTTTTTATAGTGGAAGATCAGAGCCGAATGGTGGAGAGTCAGATAAGTCTAAGAGCAAGTCCATGCCATTGTCTGTAAATGAAATGTCCATTACTGAGCTAGATCCAAGATGATCTTGGGAGAGAACCAAGAAATCCAGGCATGGAGTACAAGGATAAAACTAATGCAGATTGAAAAATAAATGCTTTGATGTATTGAATTTTAGCCCATACATTATATTGTTTGGAAATGATGAATATTGGTTGTTTAATGCTGCCATTTCTGCCTTGGACATGGAACTTCTGTATATGTAATTATATATTATATACATTATGGAAATCTTGCATATAATGCATTATTATTATTATTATTATTATTATTATTATTATTATTATTATTATTATTATTATTATTATTATTATTATTGTTATTGTTATTGTTATTGCTATTGCTATTGCTATTGCTATTGTTATTGTTATTGTTATTGTTATTGTTATTATTATTATAGAATACATTTATAATATGTAACTTCTCTTTGCCTTTATTAATCGAGTTTTCTACCATTATTATTATTTTAAACGTTTGAAGAAATTTCTCTAGACATTTGTTTAGTGAATTAAAGATCTCATTGAAGACTTGTTTCTAGCGATATGATAGAAGTTGGATTGAGCCCATGGTTAATTGAGTTATCATGGGTCGAGGGTCTAGCCGTGTGCATGTTTAATTGAGTTATCATAATTTACATCTTTCTATATGTATTGCCGGGTTGAGGCCGGGGTTTGAGGCCCTTAGAATTGGAGATTTAACCTTTTGAGAGGAGAGATATGAACTCAAATAAAAGTAAATAGCAAAGAGACAAGCCAGGAGTTGTACACCAAAATGAACACTAAAATGTATGTCATCAGATTGCGTCTAAATAGGTTACATGTATGCATGCCAGTATCAAAGTCAAAGTCAAAGTCTTCCAAAGATGGGCCAGGCATGTCGATCAGTTTGAACTCTTCTTCTTGTGACTTTGTTTTCTCCCCTTGTTTAGCTCTGTACGCAATATTTTGTGACAAGCTAAGCAGGTGTGAATCATTGTACCGAAAAGAAACACACCTGAAAATCATTAATTCAAAAATCTTAGCTTGATGCTCTCAGGCCACATGTGTGAGCAAGAGCTCCAAAAATTTCATATTCTATAAATATCTTAAGAATAATATAATACACCCCTTAATTAAAACACTTAGGATCTCAATGTTAATAACACTAATAATTACATACCAATATATTCATATGTGTGTGTGTTTTGATCTAAGCATTTCATGTTATTTTCTTAACCCACCACTTGAAAATATAAAAAGGAAAAATAAATTCTAGCTCTAATATTCATCTACTAGTTTAGTTCATTGCATTTTCTACAATTTACATTGTTGATTTTTTATTTACATGGACATGTTAAGATGGTAAGACATTGGAATGTCAAGTAATAAAAGAGTTTATTTTTTTATTTGGATAAACTAAATTGTTAATCTCAATGAAATGATCATACTGACTAGCATTTGTTAAACCATAGAGCAGGGTACATCTTACATTGTGGACTTTGGTCCAAAGATTGTTAATAAATTATGTGTCGATAAATAAATTGAGGCACATAATATATATATGCATACAGTTAACATATTATATATGTGTTTTCAATTTATTTACAGGCACATAATTTATTAACTAAAGATACATAATATGTTAATTGCAGACACATAATTTTTAAATAATATGCAAGGTAGACCCTAGTGGATGTTTATGATTTGCCACTAACTAGAATACCATGTTATAATTTGCCACTAACCAGAATATTAAAACATATGTAACATAAAACTGATTAAAAATTTAAAAATTTAAAAATAATAATATAAATAATGAATTGATACTTTAGGCAAATTTAAAATTATCATACTTCAAATATATTTTTTAAAATAAAAATGGTTGATAGATAGAAGTTTTGCGAGACCATATTTAATGTCATTAAATTGTTGTTGAGGAAATAGTGAATAAGGTAGAGCCAATCACGGTCAAAGACTCAAAGTCCACTCTCCCATTGAAAGCGAGGGCGGCGGGCAAGAAAGGGAATGTGGTGAATCGTTTCATTTGTGTTAATATTCTTTTCACTCCTGTCTTTTTTTAATTCTATTATTTCTATAATTTTTTTTTTTTTTAAACATGTCATAGTAAAAATTTGTAATCTAGCTAGTTAGAGCTAAGCTCTACCAATAAGTGATTGCTTATTGATTAAGAAGGTATTGTTTAAGCTTTGTTTTCTGTTACTATACTGAAATTTTTTGAACAGAGATAGGGACGAAGACTTGTATTCATTCTCTATTAGGGATAGGGATCCTTCGCCCCGGCCACTCCAGTGCGTAAATGTTAATAAATTATATATGTATAGTTGAACAATTTAATACTTAAGTACTAGATTAAATTTGATAGTTTATATTAATTTATTTTTAAAAAATATTATGTAAATATTAAAAATGAAAGAAAATGGCATATTTGGTCCTTAGGTTATACCTATGGTGACGACTCAGTCCTTGAGTTACTACTGTATTCATTTTCAGTTCATCGGTGATAAATTATAATCGAAGTGACAAGTTTGATCCCTACATCAGTGGTGTGTTAACAAAGTTAAATTCAAGGATAAAGAAGTAAATTCCTAAATATGCAATATAACATGTTTCCTCCTTTTTCCACCTTTTACCCAATTACACATAAATAGTTTCCTCCATACCCACAAAAATCATAAATCCTTCCCCTCCATATCCACAAAAGCCCTAAATCTTCAATGTAATTAGCAAAGAAATCCTACTCCGATCTGCGACTCATTTGGAGAAAAAATTATAATAACTTCAAGATCGTTATTGGCCAGATTCAACACAATTAATCTCAACATAAATCATAAGATAAAACATAATCCATTGACAAAAGTAAACTCCAAAATACTGCAAAACTTTCATAGCAAATTATCCATAGCACCAAATTTCTACACCAAAATGATATTTTGGAGATGCCAAAACGCTGGAGAAAATTGCGGTTTAAAATTGTCAACCTTGAATTAAGCCCAAAGTTGATGATGGGTCTTTCATTTGCAATCTGCATGACTGCATGCATCACATGCATGCACCGATTCACAGATATGAACTCAAAATTAATACTGCGTATATGGCAAAGAGACAAGCCGGGAGTTGTACACCAAAATGAACACTAATGTTAGATTGCGTCGGCTCACAATTTATACTCCTTCACTTATATTTTTTGATGTGACATGATAAGTTACATTTATTATGTGAATACTACGAAACATATCAATATTAAAATTTTGAGCAGGACTATAAAAATACGGAGTAGAATTTAGAAGTCAAAGTAATATTTTACAAATTAATTACATATATTTATGACAGTGTCAAAAGTCAAAGTCAAAGTTCTGTCCTCCCCTCAGTTTGATCTCTTCGTTTATCTTTATTTTCTCCATTAAATATTTAAGTAGTTGTGTACGCATTGTTTTCTGACAGGTAGATGTGGAAATAATTACCTCCTCATTTATTTCTCTTTAATATTTACACCCATATGCATTTATGCACTATTATTTACAGTATGTATCAATTATTATTGGGGTTAAGAATGACAATTTTAATTCGTCCGGCGAATATTCACTTGGATCTATTTCACATAGATTGTTGTTTTCTTTAGTGATAGTGGGTGATAGATGTGAATTTTAAAATTAAACTCGCGGTAGGTCGAGTTGGATTCAGATTCTATGTACAAAACTCGCCTGGAATCCTACCAGGCCCACTATGTTGTGTGTGTAATAGTAAAATAAGTATTAAAATGTAGTTCATTAAAAAAGTATCTATAATAGGTAACTTCACTGCGACTCAAATAGCTAACTTCACTGCGTTTGAGACAATCTATAGTCTTGGGCAGTGCACGCCGGATCTTTCTGACTTGGATTGTCAGAGTTGCCTGGGAGCTGCAATCCAACGACTGCCCGGTTGTTGTTATTCGGCACTGGGTGCGAGAACTCTCTTCCCCAGCTGTAATGTTAGGTATGAGGTGTATCCCTTCTACAATAGCACCGCCGCCTCTCCGCCACCGCCACCGCCGGCCCCCGTTCCTATCCCTCCTCCTCCTCCCCCTCCGGCTACGGGTGAAGGTAAAGCATTCTTCGTTTCATTTCTTGTTTCCGCTGCTACTAGGTTAGGTTTCGTGTTTCTCCTAATAAACTTTTATTTAACTCATGTTCGATATAACGTGTAATTCAACTGTCGGACTTTTAGTAGAGATGAAGCTCATGTTTTAATTATATCTAACAGACTGTAATTACTTATAATATGGTGCTTTGGGTATTTTCCACTATTGCTTGAGATATTCTCTGTTTTAAGATCAGAATTTGTGAAGTATTTCTCTTTCGTGCCTGATTTGGTGTTTGATGTTTTTACTTTGTTTCTTGGCATGAAATTCTAAATATCAGTCTATCTCTGTTGATGCAGGAAACAGTGGAAATTCATCTTCAAAGGTGATAATTGCCATTGTAGTTCCTATCGTTGCTGGGATTATACTCTTCATTGCAATCTTCTGTTTTGTGAGAGCTAAAAAAGCCAAGAAACAAATTACTACAACAGAGCAAACAGGTTAGTTCTATATATACTTGTTTCTGTTACAGTATTCACTATTCACCATTCAAGTTTTTGAGATTTACAATCTGTTCTCCATCTTTGCTGTAGATGTGTCTGGAATCTCAACTGAGGATTGCTTGCAGTATGATCTTGCTACTATTCAAGTTATTACAGATGATTTCTCCCCTGAAAGTAAAATTGGCGAAGGTGGATATGGTTCTGTATACAAGGTAAAGTCTCTACTTGATTTGCTATATATATATATAGTCTCATTTTAGTCCATTCTAATTGTTTGTTGATTACTAACACTCAGGGAAAGCTTCCCACTGGGCAAGAGGTAGCTGTAAAACGACTTTCAAGAAACTCAGGACAAGGAGCTCAAGAATTCAAGATGGAGGTAGAAGTAGTTGCCAAACTTCAACATAGAAACTTAGTAAGGCTACTGGGATTTTGCTCGGAAGGAGAAGAAAAGATACTAATCTATGAATTTGTGCCCAACAAAAGTCTTGACTACTTTTTATTTGGTTAGTTTCAAATCAGAAAATCAAATATCCACATTTTTCAGCTCATTAAGTCCTTTACATAATTTGCCTATCCTTGAGACATACATTTTGTTACTTATGAAGATCCTGAAAAGCGGCACCTATTGGATTGGTCAAGGCGTTATAAAATTATAGAAGGGATAGCACGAGGATTGCTATATCTTCATGAAGATTCTCGTCTTAGAATCATACACCGTGATCTCAAAGCAGGTAATATATTGCTGGATGGAGATATGAACGCGAAAATAGCAGATTTTGGCATGGCCAAAATATTTGGAGTTGATCAAACCCAAGGAAATACAAATAGAGTTGTCGGAACATAGTAAGTTCACTTTTTCATCTTAGCAGTGAGCATACAACAACAATTAGATCCTTTATTATTTGATTCATTATATTATTGCAAAAGATGTCATTCATAACTATAATTTGATATACCTCATTGGTTTAATCGCTGGCAGTGGTTACATGTCTCCTGAGTATGCAATGCATGGTCATTTCTCTGTGAAGTCTGATGTTTATAGTTTCGGTGTTCTACTTTTGGAGATTGTAACCGGGAAAAAAAGCACCAACTTCAGTGATCCAAGTGGAGTGCAGGATCTTCTTAGCTATGTGAGTACAAAAGCCTATAACTGCATGCTGCAAAATCATTAACATTGTTAACCCTTTTAACCTAAGGTTTATAAATGTTGCAGGCTTGGAAACATTGGAGGGATGGCACACCTTTAGGAATATTGGATCCAGTTCTTGGAGAATCCTACTCGAGAAATGAAGTCATCCAATGCATCCATATCGGCTTGTTATGCGTTCAAGAAGATGTCGACGAAAGGCCTACAATGGCAAATGTTGACCTAATGCTCAACAGTTATTCTGCTACTAGATCAGCCCCTGGTGAACCAGCATTTTTCTATAGTGGAAGATCAGAGCCTAAAGGAGGAGAGTCAGATAAGTCTAAGAGCAAGTCCATGCCATGGTCTGAAAATGAAATGTCCATTACTGAGCTAGATCCAAGATGAGGGAGAGAACCAAGGAATCCAGACATGGAGTACACGGATGAAACTTGTGCCAATTGAAAAATAAATGTTTTGATGTATTGAATTCTAGTACATGCATTATATTGTTTGGAACTGATGAATATTAGTTGTTTAATGCTGTCCTAGCTTCCTGCCTTTGAGATGTAACTTTTATAGGTTTATGATTATATATTGTTAAACTTGTAATTTTGTGATTAGTAAATCAATCGCCTTACCAATTTGGTTGAAGACGGCCTATAGTAAATGAGGTCATTAAATGTACGTATTCACATTTGGTTGTTACACGTTCAAGAAGTTATAATTGAATGGTATTATTTCAGAACTATACGAACTTATTGTGTTGAATGGTATTATTTTAAAATTATTAAATGTAGTATTTACATGACATGACAAGGATTACCTTTTCTTTTTTTTATAACATATATGGGTAATTGATTAAAGGAAAAAAAAAAAAGTGTCGTAATTTAGAAAAAGAAAAAAACTATGTCACCAGCAAAATCAAATCAAAATATAAAGTAAAAATTTAATTCTAAAAAATGCTTATCATTTTCCCAAGAATATATAGGTGACAAAGATTGTGTCTAAATTGGTTACATACATTGTATGCATGATACATATATGTTAATGTCAATATCACAAGTCAAGTCTTTCGAAGATAGAGACTTCATTATTCAGTCTTGGCTCCCTCTTACTTCGGTGATCTCAGTTTTGTCAGACTAAGCTCACAGGACCCCGTTCTTAGAACCGCTAAGAAGTAGATCGCGCAATCAGTTCACCTGTCAAATCCTAGTCTTCAGGGCACATAAGAAATCCAATTCAAACCTTATAGCATTCTTTAGGCATTTTTCCATACATGCTTCCAGTGGAATTCGAACCCACAGTGCCGCCTCCAGTCATAATCTTTAAGTAAAACGATAAACCAGCTACGTTAAGCCTCAAGGGCTAGGGTGCCTTTTTTTGTTAGACTACAAAGTGTCCTAAATATTCCTTTTAACTATAGGAGATACTTTTTCTTTTTAGGTTATGTACACATAGAAACCATTAAAAGAACATTGAAAATAATTTTCAAAAACTAACTCAATTTTAAAAATTATTTTCATTTTTTGAGATTTGGCTAACAGTCACAAAATTGTCTTTTTGTTGTTGGGCTAAAATCATATAACTGTATTTTTTAATTTTGTTCATCTACTAGAAAATGGATAAAAAAAATTAATTTTGTTCATCTACTACAAAATGAATAAAAATATATTACAAACGTATTTCTTATAAAATATTAATTATTTAAATAACGATAGTACGTCATAATTATATTATCTAAAAGGGAGTGAATATCAGAAACAATATGATGGCCAAAAAGAACGTCAAAGACTAAGGCTAAATAATAGAAAGGGAGTAAAAAGGAAATTGAAAACATCATACCACTATCAAAGACTCTATTAATCATTTTGAGTTCTCTAAAGAAGGTGCTGACAGTGAATACCAGGACGAGAGAAAATAAAAAATGATGGCCAAATAGAACATCAAAGACTGAGGCTAAAGAAAAGAAAGGGAGTAAAAAGGAAATTGAAAACATTGTGCTAACATTCGATAGCAAATTTGGTATAGCGACTATAAAATGATCAAATTAACAATAGTATTAGATAAAATTGATTTAACAAAAATTAAATAAAAACTATTAACAACATATGGAATAAATTGATTTTTAGAAAATAAATTGTAATTATCATAAAATTTTTAAAGAAAAATTAATGTATAGAAGTCATGTAAAATCAATAGGTAGAGCCAATCAATCAACTTGCCATAAAGTCCTCTTTGTATGAAAGGTGAGGCACCGGACGCCCGGTGGCAAGTGGAAGTTGTTGATTTGTACTTTCACTTTTCTAGAGGTTTATATAATTAAAAAATTTGTAAGCACAATCATGGTGATAATTTGTGAAAAATTTAAAATATTACGAGTAAAATTTTTAAACATTATCTTTGCATTACTAAAAAATAATTATTTTATTTCATATTTAAATGAAATTTTTACATAAATTTAATTTATTTAACGATGTTAAATTGTCAAACAATCAGACGTTCCACTCCCCTCGTCATCAATGCATGGCCCGGGGATGGCTCTCCACAACAGTGAACAACCAACTTTACGTATGCCGTTTGTTTGTTGCATAATAAAAAATTTGAGAAAGAAAAAGTGTGCTCTATTTATGAGAAACCTTCCCAATGGACAAGAGGTAGTTGTAAAAAGGCTTTCGAAAAGCTTAGGACACCGAGTTCAAAAATTCAAGAACAAGGAGTAGTTGCCAAGCTTCAGCACATAAATTTAGTTAGGCCTTCTCCATTTGTGATTTTTGCACAAGTTTTAAGGCAAAATGGGGTGAGGTGGATGAAAGAGAGGGGAGAGAGAGTTGGAGAGGGTGTTGCAGGAGAGTGTGTTTTTTGTCCTCTTGAGCGGACGCGTTAAGCAACTTTGACATTTCATGTTTTTTTTTTCTTTTTTCCTTTTTCCTTCCTTTCTTCACTCCTAGTTGGAACCTAAATATTTGTGCAAAACACTTATCTATTGAGGAAAGACTTAGGATATTAAGATTTTACTCCCAAGAAGGAGAAATGAGGCAGGCGGATACCACAAGGAGTGCTATACCTTCACGGAGATTCTAGTCTATAAAATCATATACCATGATTTCAAGATAGGTAATATACTGCTGGATGTAAATATGAACCCAAAAATAGGAGATTTTGACTTGGTCAAAAATTTTGGAGTTTTCAAATCCAATGAAATACAAGAAGAGTGGTTGGAACCATAGTAAGTTTTCATTTTCATCTTAGTTTATAAGTTGTGTCCATCTACAATCTCAGTGGACATCCAACAACTATTACATCCTTTGTTATTCAGTTCACCATTGCAAGAAAATGTCTCATTCAGTTCATCTGTTTCCATGTGTATACTTAAGATCTTAAATTTATTTAATGGCCGGTAGTGACTACATGTCTCCCGAATATATAATATGCATGGTCAGTTCTATGTAAGTCTGATGTTTATAGCTTTGGTGTTGTGATTTTGGAGAATGTAACTAGAAAAAAAAAAAAAAAAAAAAAAAGTTTTCAACTTTAGAGATTCAGGTAGAGCACAGGATGACAGGACCTCCTAGTATGTGAGTATAAAATCCATGATAGAACCTTCATTCTAACCTCTCTGCAAAATCATTAATATTGTTATCCCTTTTAACTTAATTAATGCTGGTAAATGTGTTCTTGGAGAATCCTACTCAAGAGATAAAGTCATATCCATATTGGCGTGACCTCTTCAACCTGCATTTTTGTGTAGTGGAAGATCAGGGAAAATGGTGAATGGGGCAGTCCATCACTGAGCTTGATCCAAGATGAGGTTTGTGCAGCAGATTGGTTCGTACGGAAGGCAAAATAAAAAATGGTGATTGTGGCTGCTGGGATTCGAGCCCAGGTCTCTACGGCCACAACGTAGAATTCTCACCACTAAACTACAGCCACATTGTTGAAATACTAGATGATAAAATCCTAATTATATGATATCTCTTCATGATAATTATGGTTTGAATTAATGCTAAATTTAATCCTCTGACTATCACTCATTTTTAATTTTATTCCTTGAATTTTAAAGCTATTAAAATTAGTATTAGAGTATTGAATCCTTTTCAATTGTAATCCACGGTAAACTTTTTCCTATTAACATTGAAGGCAAAATCAGAGCTGATTGAATAAGGAAATTAGTGCTTTAACATTGAGGGTGAAATTAGAGCGACTAGAATAAAGAAAATTAGGGCTTTGTTTCCCATGTGTGAAAATCCCTATTAACATTGAGGGTGAAATTAGGGTTGATTAAAAAAAAATAGAGCTTTGCTTTTCACGTGTGAGAAATAATTGGCGCAATAGTCATTGTTTTCTAATTTTACCCTTGTTAATAAGTGATAGTTAGAATACTAAATTCAAAATTAACTCTTATAGTTTTATTGAGTTTCAAGTTTTCAACTTGTCATTTGAATTGTTACATAACAGGGTTTAAATGGCAAGACATCATTTTTTTCAACTAGAGTCAAGACATGGTTAAAATTTAAATTAAATATTTTTCTTTGTATCAATGGGCATGTCCAGTTGTTAAGATATTTGTAATAGATTTTGATGATGTAAAGGGTAATGTATAAACACTTTAAACCCCTCATTCTTTGTTGTAAAATCAGATAAGCTTCGCAATTAGACTATACCGAAAGAAAAAGCTTCGGAATGAAGAATTTCAGAAGGAAGCAAGCGGAAGAATGAAGTCATGCCAGACGGAAGCTAAGGGGTTTGCTAGGAGCCCAAGACTAGAAGAAGTCTTGATAAATCTTCCTAGTTGTTGAAAGGGAATTTCCACTATTTTCCAAGCATGTTGGAGGCCAATTGAAAGCTGTTTTAAGGAAGATCAACCTCTGAAGGAGATCACTCAAGGAAGAACAAAAAAGAGTCGTTTGAAAAATATAACTTGTCTTAACACATAGAAGTCTATGGATGAGATAAATTGGTGATATATAAACAAAATCATGTATTCCTACTTTGGAAGTACTTATAAGCTAAATAGGAAAGGGTATGAAAGTCTAACAATCAAGAGCAAGGTTTATACATATACAAAATGCTTATTTAATGTGCTTATCTATTGAAACATAATCATTGAGTTTCTTCCTTGACAACTCTCTACAAGTTTAATTTCTTGTTTATAAAAAATGGAAGATATTGCCTTGTGATGGTTATCACCTGTCAATTACTTCATCTACCCGGCATAGTTGATAGGATTATAGGAAGCACCTGCAAGATTGTTGATTAAAAATTCATAGTTTATAGGAAGGCTTACAATGGCAAAAGTAATCCCAATGCTCAATAGTGTCATTATGTTACTAGGTCACCACCTATTCAACCTGCATTTTTGTGCAGTAGAAGATAAGAAACAATGGAGAAAGGGGTAGAATCAATGAGCCCTGCAAGCAAGTGCCATTGTCTGTATATGAAATGTCCATTGGTAACAAAATTTAAATTGTGGCTGCTGGGATTCGAGCCCAGGTCTTCACGGCCACAACGTGAAATTCTCACCACTAAACTACAGCCACAAGGTTAGTATGAAGAATGATGAAATCTTATTTATATATTAAGTGTGTTTTTCATGCATGTTTAATTTTCACATTTTCAGTTACAAGTTTTCAACTTTATCATTTCAAGCTACAAAATGAGGTTTAGTTGGCAAGACATCAATTTTGCAACTAACCAAGACTTTGTTCAAAATGGTACAACCCCATCCAAATTAATCAAATTGTTGATTAGTAACCACAAACTTCTAAATTGAACTCTTAATAAGAGTGATTTGGTCTTTTTGGTGTTGATTTACCTTCCTTGTGGTCCTTTGTCGACTAGAATTACAAAATAATACACATCTTTAGACAGTGGTTACAAATTTCCCTTGTCACGACAACAAAATTACATACTTTTCTTGGCAACAATGGGCATGTACAGTACACTGGAGCTTGAAATAAATGGTATGAATTGTTAATACAATCACTAATCATACAACTCTAGCAAATTAACCATTAACCATGGTGATAATCCAAACATAAACAAAAGATAGGCGGTTATAAAAGTCTAACAATCAAGAGTAAGGTTTATATAGATACAGAGTACTTATTTAATGTGCTCATATATTGAAACAGAATCATTGAGCTTACTCCTTCACCACTCTCTCTACAAGTTTCTTGTTTATAAAAAATGGAAGATGTTGCCTTCCTTGTGATGGTTATCACCTGTCATTTACTTCGTCTACCCGCCATAGTTTATAAGAAGCATCAGCAAGATTGTTGATTAAAAATTCTGTCCTTTCCTCGGTTTAGGAGTGTTCTAGGCCGCCACAAAATTAAGCAACTGGAGGGCGGAGGGCGTGGTCTTCTGATGTATCGACAGCGGCAGCAGGTGCGAATTGCCACATGGGAATTCCGGGATACCCGACGAATGGCACCAGCTTGCTGCCAACGACTTGATGAGGAGCTGCAAATGGAGCGGGAATTGCAGGAGGGTGAGGTAGGAAACCGGGTTGAGAGTTTAAGGCTTTTAGTTGCTGCTCGAGTTTGTCCTTCTCAGTTTTTAGCTTTTGTTTCTCATCTCTAAGTTCGTTTTTCTCAGCCTGCAGAAGCAAAGACTATCCATTACAAAACCAAAGAACCGAAATGTCTGAAGGGATAGAAGTCCTAACACGGGAGATTTTTTTATGATATGAAACGAAGAAAAGGCTGCACCTTTAGTTCATTAACCTTCTCCTGTAAATTGTCAAACGACTTCTTCAGCTTCTGTGCTTCATCCCTCAGCTGAACTACCATTCGAACAGCATCGCTCAATATGGCTGATTTGTCCATTTTCGGTGGCTTGCCAGGATCCAGGACAGAACTTAATTCTTGGAATCTTGACATATAATAGATCATCCATAACATATCCATTTATAAACACGAAAAATTCCGAGACAAAGGGAGAGAGGAGTACCGGTCATTCAGCCTATCCCTGCGCATTTTCTCCCTATGTGCTTTGGATTCAGGTGCATTGCATACTTCTGATCTTGCCCTGAAATATATGAAAGTATGAAAAACAGATATACAAAAATAAAAGAAAAGGGAAGAAGATAATATCTAGATTTCAATATTGCATAGTACCATATGGATACAGTAGAGAAGATACAAATTGTGAACAAATTCCAGAAAACATATAATCACCTCTTTTTGGAGTTGCATTCCTTCAAAACGTCAGAATTGCCATCTGATACATCAAGCCCAGTACTGTAACATGGCAAATCAATATCATAATGCCATCATTATAATGAAAGGAAAAGTTCAGTAAAAAAAAGGCAAAGGGGAAAAGTGGATCCATTCTAGTCTTTTTCCAGATAAAGAGTCAAGTGGGAACATCAAAAGAAGGCTTTAAAAAGAAAGGGTCTTCAGATATGGATGAACAAAGCAAGATGGATAACTTCTCCAAGTCTAATACAAAATAAACTTTCAATTGACAGAGACTCTTAAGTCTTATCTATGTGATGACATTCATCATCTATGCAATATGTTTCATTCGTTTTGGAACACTCCAGTAATGGAAAAAGAGGCACAAATATATCACTCATTATCCAGGCTTTACAGCACTTTAGTGGATGCACTTTCCCAAGTTTTCATAGAACCATTGCCACTCATTCAGATATCAGGACCAGAAAGACCAAAAGAATTCAGATAGCAACAGAAACAGTGTTGAACAAAGTAAACCAATGAACCTTAGACCTACAAAAACTAGATCAACAACGACACGGTGAACGCTCATTAACCCAACTGAGTCAAAAATTCACCTATTATTACTTGTCCTCACATAACTACCCTTTCTATGCAGCAGAAATAGTCTCTTACAGTATAAACATTAACATTAATGGAAACAGAGTAATTAAGAAGTACAAACACTGAAGCCTATTCCAGAAAAAACGCTCAAAAAAATGACAGAAAAATCTGAAATTTTGTTGTATAACTATGGCCACATTAAACGCCCAATTCAGAAGAAGCCCCCACCTAACCCATCATCTCCCAGAGAAAAAGATGCAAACTTTGGAAATAATCTGACATTTCAACCCAGAAAAAAAAAAAAACTCCACTTATCGTAAAGAAATAGTGAGACATGGTTCCATCCCTCACAAGAACACCATCTGATTTCGTAAACCTAAAATCCTGGAAGCGAATTCCAGTGAGATTTTAGAAGAATTACTAAAATTGGTGAGGATGGAGAGACCTAGGAGCGGCGGGAACGGAGAAAGCATTAGGAGGCCATTGAAATCCGGGTTCAAGAGAAGGGAAGTGGGCGCCGGGCACAGAAATGTCTTCAAATCCCAGATCGAGGAGCCAGTTGGAGCAGTCCTCCTCCGGAGCCGTCATTGCAGTCGGCGACGGTTGGCGTTCGGCAACGGCGAGTAAAGTACACCGGAGATTTTTGGTGAGCGGGTTTTTTTGACGAAAGAAAAAGAGTTACCCAAAAAAAAAAATGTGAATGAAAAAGTTAGAGAGACTAAATCAAGAAAAAGAGCGGTGGAAGGACAGAGCGACTCCGTGGCGGGCGGATGTTTGGGGTCTTTTGATGGGTAGTTGGACACGTAGACGCCACCCGTTCCTTTACGTCATCAAATCCCTATGGTGACAGCTCAATTAGTTACAGGATAAACTTTGAAAACAATGTCTCACCAGGAACCGTGTGAAAGCAATTGGGCCGAGCCATGAGGCCCTTAAGGTTAGAGTTCAACCTTTTGAAAACAACAATCAAATCTCTATGGTCATAAATAACATGTATCTTCGTTTTATTTGCATCAAATCTTAAGAAATCTCATACAATTTAATATGATATAAGATCATTGATAAACTTTGATCCATAATCTTGCAATTGTATAACCCTCTGGCTAGAGGACTAGAGGTCAAATATCTTTTGAGTTAATCCCTAAAGGTAGGTAGTGGATTGATAATGTCAATTGAGTGTATCTTTTGTGTTAGTAATTTTTAAAGGTTAGTGGATTGATAATGTCAATTGAGTAAGGTTAGACTTGCTTTAATTTTCATCCGTACATTTTTCGGTAGCATAATGTTTGAAAAATTTGCACTTACTCTTATCCTCACATTGTCTTGCTACAAGTGGAAACATCATTTTATATTAATCATTGCTACGGGGTATGGTTGAGTGGAAGGGTTCAACCGTGAAAACCCTAAGCTACACCCAAAAAATATTACTACGTATTTTACAAATTTTTTAGATCAAAGAGGAACAGGGATACCCGGAGACATCAAGTCAGTCATTCTCCAAAACGCATTGAGGTTTCGGGTGGCAAGTTAATAGTGAATAATAATATGGTATGCTTTTGATGAGTTTTTAACTGTACACTGAGCTTATCAAAGTGGAAAGAAAAGAAAAATCTATTTTGAAATTAAAAATGGAAGATTATGATGCGATTTGTCCAACCCATTGGCCATTTCCAACCTTCCATAGTGTGATGGAATTTCTTGAACGCTTGGTGGAGAGTGGAAACCATGGCGTCACTCTTTTAAAGTTTGGGCAAATGAGTATTCTTTGCATATTGGTCCCTTAAAATATGCATATTCCAAGAACAAAACAAAAAAATCTTATTTAACATAACATATTGTGATTGGTTTAATGTCAAATCGGGAATCAAAACGGTTGCTAAACCGCTGAAAGATGAGCATCAATGGTCATTTTCCACAAAAATGTGCTCTGGGGAACCTTACACATTTCTTGTTTAAGAGATATGAAAGAAATTGAAGCAGCAGATATCTACATCTGATATACAAGACAGTAGAGACTAGAGAGACTCAACCTACATTTTTTTTAATACTATTGACTCTGTTACAATCTACATTCGACATGAAACAGAACAAAAACCATAGAAATACGACAAACAATATACAATTGGTTTCTATTTGATCGTGTGGTTGTGGATGCAATCCGCTGAGGAAGCTAGAATCCCTACCAATAGTAATCCTCTCTGTATCTATGTCTGAATTCGCACTGTCGAGCTTGTTAATGGAGGTATAGGTGTTCCATCCTCAAGAAAATGGAAGAAACTGTGCGGGAGGGAGGGGGGCGTGTGCAAAGAAGGATTCAGTGCCACGATAGAAGTGGAGTGTAAAGTTATTCCCAGGGAACAAAATTTCGTGAAGTTGAAAGGCACAAAAGAGACAAATCCTTGTGTGTGTATAGTCTTTTCGGTCAAAAGCAAGGCTATGGCGCTACGCTAACAGAATGCCTGCCATACAATTTGGCTCTAAGCACCCATGACAGACACTTTGGCTTTTCAAGAACTCAGGAGGTTCTCTAGTGTTTGACAAGTTGGCACAAACGGTAGAAACCACACGCCAGAACACACAGATTAGGAATATATCCCGTGTTATCCTGTCATTTATCAACACCGATAATGATAACTAAAAGCAATGGATTATATATAAGAAAACTCCCGCGAATATCATGGACTTCCTGGACAACGATAGGTCAAGAAAGTGGTATTCTTTATCCCCTCCTTTTCAGATATACAAAGCCACTTGCCCATCGGAATAAAAAGATCATTGAAAACAAAACTATGATTTAAATCACTCCCTATATAAGTAAATAAAAAGTGTCATCTTCCTCACCCATGGCTCATGCATCTAAACCACTCTTAAGCAAATTTAGTTCTGCATTTCTCCAATTTGAAAGCATAAAATCAATAACAAAAAACTGAAGAATTGAAGTAAACGTAACATAGATTCCCATGATCAGATAAGGAGGGGTGAGTGTTTATGAGTAATAATTTCATTGCCCATCAGACATATATGGTTTTGCACAGTGTGAATGACATTGACTGAAGATTCTGAAATTTCTACTAACAGTGAGCAAAGAGAGGGGTTTATATTACCTTCTGAAGTTGCAGCCATGGCCTCAACAAAGGGTTTGATTGCCATCAAGGGAATGCTGCACTGAACAACTGTGAAGTCTGCCACAATCAAGATAAACCCTAACGCTGGAAAGGAAAATTAAAGAACCAAAAAGGAACCAATTACAAATCAAACCAAAAAAAAAAACATAAATCCATCACAAGAATTGGCAAAGGTTATGTGTTTGTCATAGTTTTGATGGTGAGAAACAGAATAAACAAGGTTAAGCAAGATTAAACACGGCACAATGATTACTCGAGGCCAATGTAATTCAATCAAGACTAATTTTTAATTTAAGAAGATGAAAATCAAGATCAAATTTTTATTCATGAGCAAGATGAAAACTTACAGGGGGGACCCCTGAATTGATCGGCTGGTAGACGTGAATTCTCAGGAGGACATTTTGGAGGGTGGAAAGGAATGATTGAGGGCGGAGAAGGGGTTAACTGAAGAAAAAAAAAAAAACCAAAATGGTAAGGGTAAATCTTTAAGATTTTACAACTCTAGAGGGTTTTTTTTTTTTTTGAGTATTATTACAATGCCGCAACTATGTCGCTTGACCACAACTCTACAGGACCACAACTCTACAGGATTTAAGTGAAGTTTGCAGAAATCCAAGTCGGATAATATATAACTAGTATTCAATGCAATAAAACAAGGGCATCACATTTGTGGTTTTTGTTGAGTTTTTTGCAAAGAAAAGTTAATTTGGCAAGAAAAATACTGATGGAGCAGCTATTTTTGGAGAAAAATTATTTTGGCAAGAAAAATACATAATTTTGCAAGAGAAAGAAAAAAAAAAGACTCATTTCGTGCGTTTAGAGCGCACCTCGCGCTCAGCGGACGCATGTTTTTCACGCACTCTAGTCCATGGCATGTGTGAACTACATATACAGAATTTGAAAGTTATTTTTGGATTGGAGTCTACAATGTAAGGTAGACCCTAGTCCATGAATAATTTGTCGTCTCTCTTCTACATGGCTTCTTTAAAAATTGTGCAAAAACTCAATAGATATGGTTGCTCTTATTATATTGTTATGGTGAAATTAAGGGATAAAATATAAATTAACATGGGAAACAATTGTAAAAGTGTATCAAAAATTATATATGATTAAATAGTATATTAAAGTTATAGAAATAATATTCTCAAAAAAAAGTTATAGAAATAATATACTATGATTAAATA
>CM008344.1:6680391-6700867 GCA_002525835.2 Ipomoea batatas
TCGGCCCCGCCCAGAGCATGAATAACACGTGGTGAGCAACTGTACCGTAAAGTAACCAATCACATATACAAGTACGAATACCCGAGAGTATTTACACTATCGTAGGACTGTTCATAGCTACTTTCTCAACCAAAAGCACGTAATTATTTTTTTGTACTATTGACTCTGTTACAATGTAGTATCTGTTTAGACTCAAACCCACCCCCTCCCATGTGGAGGTGCAACCGGGTGCCATTAGACCACAAAGTCTTTGGCAGATCCGTAATTATTTAAAACAACTAATATTTTATTAGAAATGTAAAAGAAATTTTTAAAAAACTTCTTGATAAACTACATTAGTTGTTTAAGTACAATTCCATCTAGAGTTACCACAAATCAAAATTGTGAGACCCAAAGGATCATCATTTAATAGAATATATTATATATTACTCCCTACGTCCCATTGTATGTGTCTGGTTCGGTTAACGAGGCTTGAGTGAAGTTATTTTTAATCCAATTTTTCATAATATTAAGTTTAGTATTAATATACAAAATTTATATATTTAGAAACTACACTAAAAGTACTATTAAACACAAAAAATCAAATTTAAATGAGACATAAAATGAGACAGATGAAGTATGACAAAGTTGGTTTGACCAATGAATAGTAAGTATGACAAGTAAAATGAGACAGATGAAGTATATAATAACGAGTTTAGAGCAATCATTATTGCGTGGACTGTGGCCCACATAGCTGTGTGGACCACGGTCTAAAAGCACATAAAATACATTATTCTAACTCATAAAATGCATTATCTTATCCTAAAGGTTCATTATTCGAACACATAAATCCACAGAGCACAACTTTTTTTTTTTACGTCAAAGTTCCACACAATAATTTGCCAGTTTATAGATGCTGCGCTTTGGGTTTGGGTTTACATTGAATCCCAAATAATCATCATTTATTGATCTAATGACTTAATGAATATGGCCCAACAGCTTAAAAAAAAAATCTTTCCTATGTTTACTCTTCTTTAAAAAAAAAAAAAAATCTTTCCAAATTCCTCTATTTTCAGCTTAAAAAAAACATTATACAGAGTTAATTGGATTTATAATAAAAATATTGGTTATATATAAAATTAAGATAGTGCAAAATTAACCAAAAATGCAAACTATAATGGCCAATATGTTCTCATTAAAGTATTATGTTCTGCTGGTTAAATAAATACATTGTACATAGATTAAAAATAATATAGCGCAATAGTTAAACGAGAATTATAAGGAGCAATATAATCTCAAACTAATTAAGGGTGTGTTTGGAAAGCAGGAAAATGATTTATGGAAAATGAGTCATTTTCCAGAAATCATTTTCCTTTCTTGTGTTTGACTGTAGAGCAGAAAATTGTCTTTGTGTGTTTGGTTCATTTTCCAAAAAATGAGTAGGAAAATGAACAGAATTCTATAATTATGTATTTTAATATATTTGTTTAAATATACCAACATTTATAATAACAATTTTCAATATAATTAACAAATGACTAATAAAATATCAAATTAACAAATCACAACAAAATAAAATATCTCAAAAATATAATCACATAATAAAAAAATAACAATTAATAAAGAAAACAGTAATAAAATATCTCGAAACCAGTCCCAGGGACTGGTTTTGCGACCAGTCCCTTGGGGCTGGTTTGCGAAACCAGTCCCAGGGGCTGGTTTTGCGACCAGTCTCAGGGACTGGTTTTGCGACCAGTCCCTTGGGACTGGTTTCGCACCAGTCCTAGGGGCTGGTTTTGCGACCAGTCCCAAGGGACTGGTTTGCGACTAGTCCGTCGGACTGGTTTCAGACCAGTCCCAAGAAGAAGAAGAAAATGGAGAGAGCAGATGAAGAGGGCAGTGAGATGCAGTTGCGAAGCAGTGAGAGGCGTGAAAGGCGATCTGGAAAATGAGAAGGGAAGCAAAGAAGTGAGAGGCGTGAGAGAGGTGAAAGGCTATCTGGAAAATGACTTCCCCCAAAAAAAAAGGGAAGTCATTTTCCTCCAAATTGGAGTTATTTTCCATTGACTCATGTGTCATTTTCCGTTGACCTTGTTTTCCTTGCCCTTCCCAAACACCACAAACCCGGAAAATGATTTCCAGAAATCATTTTCCGGGTTTCCAAACACACCCTAAGACACTAAGTTGGTTAAACAATTTGATAAACACAAAATTCTAAGTTTGACTTCTTGCAAAGTTAGCTATAGGCAACGTTGCTAAGATTATCTTATTGTCGCTCTTTGATAAGCCGGTTATAAAGTGTGTTTAATCCAGAGTGCACTTTCGAGAAGGATATGGTTAGCTTGACCCTAGAAAATGAGTACAAAACACAGGTAAGAAACTTAGCCTTTTACAACCAAATTCCATTATTGTCTCATTTAACCTAACTATCCAGCCAAAACGGTGTGAAAAAATGTCACCCACCTAGTAGCTAGTCAAGCAAAAAAGCACCTTCATATCAATAGCTATCGCCAACCACCTCCAGCTATAAAATTAAAGGACCTCGTTGAATAAGGCTATGATAAATTATCATATATTATAATATAAAATTGTTGTATTATCTATCGCTTTCACATAAATTATGACCAAATAAAGAATCATTTTTTCGAGATTATGTTATGGTACAAAGGGTTTTAATTAATTAAATTGCAACTTGACTAGTAAGGGCACTAAGGGGTAATTTATTATTTGACCCAATTTCACATCATAAAGTTTAGTTTTGAAAAATTCATTATAATTGATCGAAGTATTAACTATATTTTAAATTTATCAATGTTGTAAAAATCTCGCTTACGCATTAGGCGCCGGTCGACAGCATAGTGTATCACCTTAAATGGTGGTCTAGCCGGCTAGGCGACCGACTAGGTATAGGCCGCTTAGACGTTGACCGCCTAAGTCTCCTAGGCGCCGACTAGGCCGTCTAGTCGGTCGATTAGGTTTTTTTTTTTAACGGATTATGTCACTCAAAACAACATCGTTTTGAGCGAAATAACCCTAAATTGTATAAACTATAGACATTTTAAGGTTAATATTTAATATTTTAGTATTAACTATTAAAGTATTATATAGTTTATAATTATTAGTCTTTAAAAAATTAAAAAAAACTTAAACATATTTTAAAAAATAAAATAAAATAATAAAATAATTCTTGCCTAGGCGCTCCCCGAAATTTATGGAGATAATAATCTGTTGAATTTCCAGGAAACAAATATGAACATAGGTTCTTCATTTCGACCAAATTTCTTAGGGTTGACCTAGTATTTATCTTACGTTATACGCAGTATATTATTTTTATTGATTATTATGTGCAAGAAAAGAATTATTGTTTAAAGTCCAGGAATCTTCCTTGCAGAGGAATACACGGATCTGGTAAATCAAATGGGCTAAGCTAGCTAGGAATCAATCTAAATAGTTTGCTTCTAGGAAACTATAGTATCATATTTGTTGTTGCAGAATAATAGATATAGTACGGTGAGAGTAACGGCCGCCGGCCTTTAATAAGTTCCCCTGCAACTTCCACGAAAGAACACCGCACCACCACCCTCTCTTCCGTGTATACGCTGCCGCCACGTATTTGAATTGCCAGCAAAAAACTAGCTATACATACATACATTCACATCTATCAACGCCATTTATATTAATTGGATCTCCATCTCCCATCCTCCATATCTCATCATCTTTATTTCCTTGTCTGATCATTTTGTTTCTTAGCTTAGGCCAGATTAATTTTAAACTTTCGAAATCCCCGTTCAAGAATCACTGGAAAAGATAAATCGCGAGTTGCCCTGTCAATCCCTGTTCAAGAGTCACTGGAAGAGGTAAATCGCGAGTTGCTCTTTCACTTCCAGGTTGTTGAGATGGCGGGAGTGGGGTGCGGCGAGGTGGTGTTTGAGGATTTGTTTCCGGCGATGGTGGAGAGTATGGGGACGGAGGGGTTTATGAAGGAGCTCTGCGACGGGTTCCGGCTGCTGGCGGAGGAGGAGAAGGGAGTTATCACGTTCGAGAGCTTAAAGAAGAAGTCGTCGGCGCTGCTGGGGCTGCCGGCCGGCCAAACGATGAGCGATGAGGAGGTGCGGTGCATGTTGAAAGAAGGGGACATGGACGGCGATGGGTGTTTGAATAAGATGGAGTTTTGTGTTCTCATGTTTAGGTTGAGCCCAGATTTGATGAACAAATCAAGATTGTGGCTGTTTGCACCAGATAGATCATCACACTAGCTAAATCATCACCTTCATCTACACTTTAACATTATTCAATCATTTGTGTTTTTAATTTGATTCTCCATCCACTATACATTATCTTGTAACATTTATGCATATATGATTCTTTGTGTTCCATTCAAGCTCTTCAGTTATGTTTATGGGTGTTCAGCATATACTATATAAATAATAAATATAAACTGTAATAATTAATTTAAACTTTTAATTTGGACATAACACATATCTCAATATTGTATCACTTCCATATTTCTTGATAGGATATAGTTGTCCGAAAGGAGTGGCTGGGTAAATAGAACATGATTTGCATACTAAAAAATTATGAGTTTGATTCTTGTCAACACCGTCTTGATGGAGTCATTTGCATGCTATTTTGATGTTTATCCAATACATATTCTCTAGGAGTGATAATAGCTAGCTAATTTAATCTTCATTTTCAATGTTTAATTAAGTGATGTGAATCTGGTTGGGGTTTTAAATATATTTTGCAGTCCACGTGAACCTGCATTATCCAGCTTGATCTTTTGACCTATTAAATAATTGATCAAGTCAAATTGAAAAACAAGTCATTAAACAGTAATTTGACTAAAATATCAAGTCATTTATTATATATTTGTTATCTAATTTAGTTCTTTGAACACTTTTTTTTTAAACAAAATACAAATATGTTTCTCACAAAAGTCATGTGGAACGAAAACAAGTGGTGAATATTTGTGACCTTAGAAGGTGATCAGAATGTGAATATGAATACTCAACACCGTGAGATCGAGAAACTTGAATGATTTCAATATGATCACCTTCTAAGGTAGTTCACAAATATTCACCAATTGATTTTCAATATTTTGATTTAAAAGGTTAGATCAAGTTTTACATTTATAATGTTTAAAAAAAAAAAAAAGTTTTACATTTATAACAACCAACAACAAAAAAAAAAAAAAAAATTAAGAGAAATTTGAAATTTCAACATTACCCGACCACATTGTATTTGACTGAATTCTTGCACTTGAAAAAAGACACATATATAGATCTCATTCTTGTTAGTTGTTGGCACGGGCAAATTATTGTGTGGACCATTAATATAAGATACATTATTTTTGTGTTGAATGTACATTATTTTATAGTATTTTTATAGTACTATAAAATAATGTATCTTCAATACAAAAATAATGTACTCTAAAATAATGTACTTTATATACAAAAATAATGTACTTTTAGTATATTAAAAATGTACTTTTTATTTATGGTCCACACAGCTGTGTGGACCATGGTCCATGCAATAATGATTGGTTAGTACCTAGTACTGTCAAAGCGGAACGACCCGTCCCACCATGGGTCTAATTTTTAACTGACTTTTGCAGGCCGGCCTGTTAGGCCCGCCGACTAGGATTCATGCAATCCTAGCCCGCCCGACATAATAGAGAATAAATTAAAGAAATTAAAGAAGAAAAACAACATTTATTTCGCTTTTCAAACCAAACATACACTAATAATCTTTGAGGGTAATCCCAAGATTCACCATATTCCCCAACAACTCCACCTTGTCACCCACATTCTTAAGCGCCGTCGGTTCCACCGGCGGCGCCACAAAGAACTCGCGGCAACTCCGAACATCAGCGAACATCGTCAGCAAACAATACGGTTCGCCCTTAACAATCTCCTTAGCACATTCCCCCAACAACGACGCCTCCGCATTTTTGTACGCCTCCACACATCCTGCGAACCTGGGCTTCACCTTCGGATCTTTCTCCTGTTCCAGCAGAGACCTCGACAGCTCCTGCGCGGAAACCGTCGCCGCCACCGTCAGCTCAAAAGATACGTTCCCGAGCTGTGGGTAGGTAGCGTTAGCCGTGCGTGGATCGGGTCTTAGTAGTTGCAGACATTGAGAGGGGTCTGTCGTGAAGCTACAGAGCTTCTGGACTCGATCTATAGCGGCTGCCGAGGTTTGGAAAACCTGAAAAACAACCAGTGCCAAGAAAAACCAGATCGTGCATTGTTTGGAGTGGAAGGCCATGTTGAATGATGTGATTTGGATAGAAATGCATTGGATGGGTTGTATTTGTAGTGGACAAAATGAGCGAAAAAAGAAACATATCTTTTTTGTGATCAAGCAAATATATGTTTTTATAATAAAAATAATAAATGTTTAATTTTCAGTAAGGCACTCAGGTCAATATTTAAATGCAATACTTAATAGTATTACAGTTTCAATTTCTATATAAGTAAAAAAATATTTTATTCCTGATTTAGTATGACATTCGCTAGTATAAGTATTATGTTTCATATTGACCTACCCGACCTGTCTCACGGATTACGATCCGTAAGATGGTCTCACACAAGTTTTCGTTTCAATTTTATTGTCTCTAATTACATGCCAAATTGACATATGTGATATATAAGTGCACAAATGATGCACATTAGTATTTTAGTTGGCTAAATTATTTGTCAAACCTTAGGCTATAGTTTATTTATTACTTTAACTTATGGTGTGTTTGGAAAGTAGGAAAATGACTTCTGAAAAATGTTTTCTGGAAAATGAGTCATTTTCCGAAAAATCAATCCATTTTCTGTGTTTGGATGTATTCTGGAAAACTGTCTTTGGGTGTTTGGTTCGTTTTCTGGAAAATGGGTAGAATTGTATAAATATATATATTTTTATTCTATTTAAAATATTAAAATTATTATAATAAAATAAAAATAATATTTTAAATCATAACAAAATTAAAAAAAAATTAAAACCCCCCCCTCTGGTTTCCAGCGGAAACCAGATCAGATCTGGTTTCCGCCGGAAACCAGCAGCTCTAGTTTCCGCCCGCGCCGGAAACCAGCAGCTCTAGTTTCCGCCCGCGCCGGAAACCAGAGCAGCAGTGCTCTGGTTTCCGGTGCCAGAAACCAGAGCACGGCTATGGTTTCCGGCGGAAACCATAGATTGTCGACTGTGTTGTATTTTCCAGGGGCGGAAAATGACTTCCGCCAATTTGGCCTCATTTTCCCCAGTCAACGGAAATCATTTTCCGTTGACTGGGTTTTCCAAGTGTTGCCAAACATGGGAAACTCGGAAAATGATTTCCAGAAGTCATTTTCCGGGTTTCCAAACACACCCTTAGTTTGGTCTATAATTCAGTTTGAAAGTATCAAAGCTCACAGTTTGTTCCCTAGATCATAACCTGCGGCGAACTGAGTTACTATTGTCAGCGAAATTGCCAAACAGATTTTTGTTTAATTCAGAAAGGTTTTAGCCTAAATTTTAAATGAAACATCAGTATTTTTTTGTGGAGAATTAGCAGCAAATATGTGGCAAAGTTTGTTGATTAAGAGTGCTATATAAAGGAGGTATTTTGGAGTTTCATTTTCACGCATTCCTTGAGTAATTCGTACAGCTTATTGCAGTGAGTATAATCTGATTGTGAGTGAGTTTAGATGACTGATTTATCTCTATGTTACGTTGATGCTCTGTGAGGTGGTGCTGATTGAGAAGAATTGTGGCGAGGTGCTGATTAAGAATAATTGAGGCTGCAGAATTGAGAAGATGTTTAGAAGATTATTTGATGAATGTTGATGTAGTAGGCGTTGGCCTTTGTGTATGATTATCATTTCATCCCCTTGTAATCTTTGACAAACATTTAGTAGATTGGGCTGTCGTGAGTGTCCTGCAGATGTAGGAGTTTTAGCTCCGAACTGGGTTATCATTTGCTGTGTCCTGATTCTATTCTATCTTTTATTTGTTAAATTAATCTTAATGAAGGATAAATTAATGGGTCACACTTGTGTGAGACCGTCTCACGGATCCTTATTTGTGAGACGGGTCGGGTCGGGTCAAAGCACCATGCAAATGTCATACTTATATGTGCAAATCTCACACTTATATGCTCAAATATAACACTAATCAAAAATACAATTTTTATTACTTATAAGAGATAAAGTAATACATTTTTCATAATAAGTAATGTTGACAAGTACCTCTCACTTATAAGGGCAAATATAATACTTTTAAATCGAAAAAAGTATTACATTTACCCTAATAAGTAAAAAAAAATTTTATTCCTGATTAGTATTACATTTGAGCATATAAGCATGGCATTTGTGCATATAAGTGCCACATTTGCATATTGACCCGACCCGACCCGACCCGACTCATGGTGAGACGGTCTCACACAAATTTTTGCCTAAATTAATTTGTTATTAAAATTGAGTAGAACCTTAAGTGTGTTCTTGCATTCAAGACCAGGATTCAATTTCATGATTGATGTTGGAATCTTTAGCAAAATATGACATTTTAAGTAGTTTTGTGTGACCAACTGTAGTACAATGACAACTCTGTTACTATTACAAATGGTGATAATAGGATCAAACCCTAATAATAATCTTTGCGAGTAAACCCAAGACTCACCATATCCCCCAACAACTTCACCTTGTCACCCACATTCTTAAGCGCCGTGGGTTCCTCCGACGGCGCCTCAAACATCGCGTCGCAATTCTGAACTCCAGCGAATAGCGCCAGCAAACAATACAGCTCGCCGTTGACAACCTCGTTAGCACATTCCCCTGATAACCTCGACTCGGCAGTTTGGTACGCCTCCACACATCCTGCGAACCTGGGCTTCACCTTCGGATCTTTCTCCTGTTCCAGCAGAGACCTCGACAGCTCCTGCGCGGAAACCGTGGCCCCCACCGCCAGCTCAAAAGATACCTTCCCGAGCTGTGGGTAGGTCGCGTTAGCCGCGCGTGGATCGGGCCTTAGTAGTTGCACACATTGAGAGGGGTCTTTCGTGAAGCTACAGAGCTTCTGGACTCGATCTATGGCGGCTGCCGAGGTTTGGCAAACCTGAAAAACAACCAGTGCCAAGAAAAACCACATCGTGCATTGTTTGGAGTGAAATGCCATGTTGGATGATATGATTTGGATAGAAATGCATTGGATGGGTTGTATTTGTAGTGGACAATATGAGCAAAAGAGGAAACATATCTTTTTTCTATAATGAAAATAATAAATGTTTAATTTGAATGGGAGTTACATTTGAAAGGATTGCATTTGCTTGAATAAGTATTACATTTTTTTTTCCATATATATAAATAATAAACATTTTATTCCTGATTTAATATTACATTTATTAGTATAAGTATTATATTTCATATTGACACGACCCATCTTACGGACAACGATCCTTAGAACGGTTTCAGACAAGTTTTTGCCCTGATTTTGTGGTCTCTAATTACATGCCAAATTGACCTGTGTGATTGATGTTGGAAATTTTAGCAAAATATGACATTTTAAGTAGTTAGTGTGTGGCCAACTGTAGTACGATGGCACCTTTGTTACCATAGCTGATTTTTAGATTTTTGTGACCCTATTCTTATAAATAAATGAGGCTTTACCAAAAGTATAAGCGCAATCTTTAAAATCAATACGTAAAATATATGATTTTTACTTCAAGTTATATATTTTGCTTTCTTGTGGTTGTGTACGCTATATATTTTGCTTTCTTGTGTGAATAAACATCACGCTTACAGATCCTACATGGTATCGGAGCCAATCCTCTAGCGATATCTTTTTTCCCTACCGGTTCTGTTTATCTCCTCATCATTTCCCATGACTGCTACACCTCAAACAACAATTGTACAACTCTATGCCCCAACCCACTTCCCGATTAAACTCACCTCATTAAACTTTCTAATTTGGAAAAAGTGAGTTGAGTCCACACTCATTGGACTTGACCTTGTAAGTTAGTATTATCCAACACTATCAACTAGTTAGCTATCATCAATATAACAATATTTATAATAATAAGCGTATTTCGTTAAGAATTCTGTATCATTAAACATATCGGCTATCACGACACTCTATATATATATATATAGTCTTTACCATAATGCCTATCAAAGATATTTATAACAACAAGCAAGTTTAGTTTAGTTTAGTTTTTTTTTTTTTTTTTTTTTGAAATAAAAGCAAGTATTGTTAATAACAATATAATAGTCGATGTGGAGGTCGCGTTTCAAACAAAGCATTACGTACACTTATCAATATCAGAGGCTAATAAATCAAACATGTAACATTTGTCATCCTCAACACTCAACCTGCAAAACCAATTGGCCATTAAATTAAAAGCCATATTATCATGCATGTTTTCAAGCCAAATGCCATTATGAATTATATGAACTCTCGAATATGCGCAATTGCATGATTATGGATATATAGTGGACAAGAGTTATTTTTTCAAATCTTATTGGCTCCAATCTAATAATTTATTAACTAACGTTTCTTCTTCAATTCATTATTAAAGGTCAGTTAGTATATTGAAGGGTAACGTTTTGCATTACAACAGACCAGACGATTTTGATGATTAGAAAGACTATGATATGTATGTCATTAAATAGCCTTATATTTGTGTTCATTTATTCTTGTTTTTAGCTCAAATGTTGGGTAAAGGAATGTAGAACAATGCATAATTTGGCGTATCTTGATTGAAGGAAGAAAGGACTGATGAGTAATGAGCAAGATGGCATGAAAAGATGCTAATCTTTGAAAAACACGAGGCTTTAAAGCATAAGGAAAACACTCGAGAAACGAAGGAGCAAAACAATAGCGTAAAGGTCATCCCATAACTCACACGGACACCGTGAGTATCTGCGTGAGTCAGAAGCTGAGTTTTCTTATCAGGAGACTCACGTTGTGTGAGTCTCAACGTGAGTATACTGATCAGAAACTGATCATTGAACCTCACGCTGACACTCACACCGTGAGTGCCAGCGCGAGTCTCAATGATCATATTATAAGTGACTTGTCGAGTTCGATCGCTCACTTTCTTTTTCATCATGTTACTCCGATACATAATTGATTGGAGGCAAGTTATTACTATTTGATTATATTTCATGTATATATGAAGTATATCAACATGTTTTTATAATAATGACAATATCTAAGTATTTAGAATGAAGCATATTTTTATATAGGGATGCCCACGAGGTGAGGAATATGCAAGGATATGATATATCCCGTGTTCTTGCCCGCCTTCATTGTGAAAAGAAATCCTTTGCACGTTCCGTCCCATGAGGATTAAATAGGGATATGATGGGGAATCCCTAATTACATAAAAGCATAAGTAAATAATAATAAAATATTTAACTAGGTTAAAGGACTTAATTGCTTGCTCTAGGCATATGTTTACAGTTTCTTGTTGGATAGAGAACACACTCAATTATTTCGTTTTCTATTCTTTTAAATAATTTTTCACTTATATTATATTAGTGGTTTTATGCCTCTATAACTTGTAATCTATTTTAGGGTCCGATTGGAAAGTAGGAAAATGAATTTTGGAAAATGAGTCATTTTTCAGAAAACATTTTCCCTGTGTTTGGTTGCGTTCTGAAAAATTGTTTTGCTATGTTTGGTTCATTTTCTAGAAATGAGTAGAATTGTATAATTAAAGATTTTAATTATTTTATTTAGAATATAAAAATATTTATAATAATATTAAATATAATTTTATTTTCTAAAAATTATTTTTTTTTAAAAAAGGATGAACATACTCTTCTTTTACAAAAATATTTTAAATTGGGTCAAGATTTTTATTCTTTGATCCATCTCAATCCAATTCATATATTTTAATTGGTCATTCATAAATATAATAATTATAAACTAAAGAAATTGAAGGGAAAAAAAAAACTTAAATGCTTTTTAATCTTTTGGGCTATTGGTTGGGTTAGATAAAAAATTTTGTTGTTTGGCTCAGTTTGACTTAAGCCATATTTTTTAATCAATTGGATTCGTCCAATCCAATTTAAATAATAATAACTATATAAATGACATAATAACCCGCCAATTTGATACCTCCTAGAGGACGGAAGAGAGAGGTAATTAGGATAAACATGTGATAGAAATTCAAAAAAAAAAAAATTCTGAATAAATTTTTTTAAAAATAATTCTGTCAAAATTGGTCAATTTTTCTTTATAATTAGAATATAATGAGTATTTTTTGTTTACTTCCTTTTATGGTAATAGCCAAATATTTAAAAATTTGAAAACAACTTTTGAAAGTCATCCGTTTTCAAACGGACACTTGCCACCTTAATAATACATTGAACCAAAGCTTTCCTCCCCAAATGAGCAAAGCGTGGATTTTTTTTATTGTTTGTTTCAATTATTAAATTTTAATCATACGTATTACAGTGGATTAACATCTAACAAACACAACTATTAAACTTAGAAATACAAAAACTAATATTATCTCAATAATCCAAAAACGAGTTGTTATACCATGTAACATCGTGCACCTTGTAAGGTTATGATCCTAAATTGTGTATTTTTAGTATTAGAATTGTGAACTTCTAGAATATAAATTGTGTTTTTAAGTCAAAACACATAAATCCTGTGGTTTTCCCGGGTACACCTTGTAAGGTTATGATCCTAAATTGTGTATTTTTAGTATTATAATTGTGAACTTCTAGAATATAAATTGTGTTTTTAAGTCAAAACACATAAATCCTGTAGGTTAACATTGTCTGTTCGTAGTATACAAATTGTAAATTTTTTGAAAGGTAAATTGTGAACATTTAGTATGTAAATTATGAACATTCGCATTATGTATGTGTTCATAGTATACAAATTGTGAATTTTTAAATAAATTGTGAACATTTAATAGGTAAATTGAATACATTCAAGACCCAGAACTCCAATCCACTTTGCAAGGTGGATTCGGGTCCACAAAATAATTTTCCTCCAAAAACACTGTCCCTGTGAAAAAAATAAATTAAACTCCAACTTTTGATTTACGAAAAAAAATCTATAGCTATTAGTTTAAACAACTACAACCAGTTATGAACAGATATTACAATGTAATAGGGTCAGTTGTATCCGAAATCTTGTAATTATCAAGATAATTGTCCAATCAATTCAACCGGGTTGCTATAATATTGAATTCCCACTGATATTGCTGAGAGTAGATATGGGAGATTTGACATTTTATCAGCAAGCTAGTAAATGGCTCATGAAGTTTATATATTTGGAAATAGCATTATTATAGAGTTTAAATAATTCATTCATAAAACAGACTAGCTACTATACATCACATATGAAGATTCTAGTAACTAAAATGTTTAATTATTCGTTAATCAATTAATTAACAAGTGTTTTAGGTGAGACTACAGCATCAGTATAGCCATGCTTAGTCACTGTTTAATCGTCATTGACACTACTCGTACGTTTTTGCAGCAAATCATATATATTCAAATCAAACTTCCATCAACTCTTTACCCAAAACCATAAGGTGACAATAAGTTTTTGATCATCTTCACAAAGAAACCATTGATCCATTCAATCTCTAAATAACAAGGATAGATCACCAATCACGATCTATATATCTAGCTTAATTCTGTAAATAATGCTTGATTCATGATTGACATACCGCATTGCTAAGTTTGTGTTGAAAAAAACGAGATGAAAATGTTTGGCTGCAGCTTGGAGAGTCGAGTCTAGCATAATATTTCCAAAACGTGGTGCTACTATTACATAAATATAAGAAAATAAAGTTGTGCATGCATTTGTTAATACTATAGTTTTTGGTGTAATGGAAAGCGCTTGATTCTGAAAATTCGTATCAGGTGACGTGTTGGAATCAAGAGGGGTATTGTTGGGTGGTGCTAACTACTACACAAGTACTGTTGGATAGTAGCTTAGAGAGTTGAGTCTGACATCTTACCATTGAAACGAAAGTTGTGCTAGGTAGAATTATTGGGCAACACTAACTGCTATGCATGTACTGCATAGTGCATACCGATAGCTTGGGGATCGACTGTAGAATTTTTCTATCAAAATGAAAGTTGTGATTGGGGATTGTTAGGTGGCGCTAACTGCTATGCAAGTATAAGGAAATAATGCTTGATTCAGACCGAAGAAATCAAGAACAGAGATAGAAATGGTATAGCTTAAAGAAGAAACACAAGATGGAAGCAGCCTGCCATCGAAACGAAAGTTGTGCTGGGCAATATTAATTGCTATGCGAGTACTGCAGAGCCGGAACTTGGAGGGTCGAGTCCAACATCTTGCCATCGAAACAAAAGTTGTGATGGGGATTGTTGGGCGGTGATAACTGCTACACAAGTATAAGGAAATAATACTTGATGCAGACCAAATAAAAAATCAAGAACAAAGATAGAAATGGTATAACTTAAAGAACACAACATTTACCTAATTCAATAGTGTAGAATATAATACAAGATTTACATAGTTCAATAGTGTACCTGCTACGTTCACAAGATCAAAACAATAGATAATTCTACATTCAAAATTACAATCATCATCTTTATATAACCCTAACTTACCTTACATTTATAAAATTACTCTCACCCCATCCAACAAACCCCCGAGACAGATGTTGTCGCTCCGGCACCCCAGCTTCTATGCTTATGTTCACACGACAACCAAATAAATCACAAAGTTGTTAGCTAATATGATATATGTGTAATAGGTGAGAAAACGATTGTTTAAAATTGTATATATAGATGATGGATTTAATTAACCCGGGGTAGCCCGAATCATTAAACCCGAATAAACAATAGTAAATAATGAATAGACAATTTGATAGGAAAGATAATGGACGAATGTCGCGGGGACAATTCTTGTATTAAATATAGTGTGTAAGAGTATTACAAAGGGTGTTGTATTAGGACAATTAGGATAACATGTCTTGTTAAGACAACAATGGGCTATTTTATACTACCAAGCCCTCTAACCGCCCCCTAAAACGGGGGTTGGTTGTAACAAACTTTGACCGTGGGCCCCCGAGTCCTTCTTTGACCGAGCCCTCTAGACCGACCCGGGGGCGGAAACCCGGCCGAGGTCCAAGGTGCTGACCCGGGGGCGGCACCAACCACGGCCCAAGGCCCAAATGGAGGTCTCATGTGTCGACCCGGGGTCGACACACACCACGGCTCAAGACCAATCCGATGTCCAAGGTGTCGCCCCGGGGTCGACACCAACCACGGCCCAAGTCCTCCGAAGTCATGGAGTGCCGCCCCGGGGTCGACACTTGAGCCATGGCTTACACGAATCTTGATCTCGGGTTCAGGTTCGCTCAGGTCCTCCTTGCTCCGCTCCTCCGGGTCGGTTCGCTCCACTTCACCTCCTAATATATCCATCAATAGATATATTCAATTTTGTTTTATGGATGAGAAAGTAGGAGACAATATACATACATGGATGTTGAAAGCTATACTACTCACGTACTCGCATGAACTGTGCATGTTGATCACTCTTAATGAATAATCATTTATATTAAAACAAGTCTAACTGATAATTTAAGTGGCTATGAACTTTTTCATAAATTAAAGAAAAAAAATTTCTTCCTTTTAATTTCTTAAAACCTATATATATATATATATATATATATATATATATAATTTAATCACCTCAAGAAGATGAAGATAAGTTTTTTTTTTTTTTTTTGCTGATCTTACTACAAATTTAAGATATTTCTTAATTCATAATTACTAAATAATCACTTTCAAACTTATTTTAGAACGTAACGATTTAAGTTTGATGATGTGCAACTAATCAATTGCATCACATCATCCATTTGGACTTCATTCATGGGATGGAGTTGCTTTTAGCATATAACATCTGAGTTGTTGGGATTGCGACTTTTAGGGAGGAAGTTACGTTAGAAAGTAATTCTTCGATAGCTATACGATTAAGAAGATTAATTGTCATTCATTTCAAATGAGGGTTCTCATTCTCATCTTTTAAACGCCATTAAATACCTTTTATATCAGGATAAGTCTTGTTTCATCAAACACGTTCATAAAGAAGTGAATTCATGCATAGATCAGATTGAATAATGGCTACTAATCACAACCATCTCTCTTATGGTTCCCATCTGTTTAACACCGCCAAGAGGCATCATGACCAGACTCGATCTTTACCGACTTTTTTTGTTGTGACTCAATTTAAATTTATTTATTTATTTTTTTGTTTCTTCTTTTCCACTATGTGCAAGGAATGAATAAGTCGATAAATTGAATTTATTTATAACAAATAAATAAAATAATGGAATTTAAATTTTTATACAAAATAATCCCAACAAAAAATGGTAAGAGCGTGGTAGCAATATAGGCTCATTAGGATGTGTGAAAGAGCTTTTATCCTATACAATTCAATTTCTTTTTAAAAAATTATTGTATATATATTAGTGCAAACTCACCACCCCAAACCAATGTAGGACAAAGGGCTCGTTAGCAGCGTTTCCATCTATTTCCATATGCATTTTTCAACTAAAATGGGTTTATTTTGATAATTAATTTCTTATTCAAATATCATGTTTTGATCATACAATATATCAATTTCTTTGTCTTACATCAAAGAACCCGATTTCATTTTGACGCGACTCAAATGGAAAGTAGGTCTCATTTATATTTGTAGAAATGAACGTACATAGTACAGAGAACTGAAATTAGCAATGAATAGATCAAGGAAACTACTTGTAATATAATACAATGGCCATTGTTAATTAAGTTACATGATTATGATTTATAATTATAAATTATATCATTTATAAATATTATATTCTATTGTCTTATATATATAATAAACTCAAATATTTTCACTGTGTATAATCCATATTATATATACATACACACACTCTTCGTTTGTAAACATAAACTCATCACTCAATCTCCTTCTCACGACATAGCTTAGAGAGAGAAAGCATGGTTGCTAAGAGAGATTTGAGTGTGAGAGTGGTGAAGAAGGAGGCGGTGACGGCGGCGCTACCAATGCAACACCATTGGCTGCCGCAGTCCAACCTGGACTTGCTTCTGCCGCCGCTCTCCTTCGGCGTGTTTTTCTGTTACCAAAAGCCCAAATTCACGTTGGGTTCCGTTTCCGGCGTTCTCAAGGCGGCGCTGGCGGAGGCCT
The DNA here is from genome assembly GCA_002525835.2 of Ipomoea batatas. Classification (NCBI taxonomy): domain Eukaryota; kingdom Viridiplantae; phylum Streptophyta; class Magnoliopsida; order Solanales; family Convolvulaceae; genus Ipomoea; species Ipomoea batatas. The sequence continues at coordinate 6,697,534 of CM008344.1, forward strand.
TGGTCTCCTACTACGCCCTCGCCGGCGAAGTGGTGCAGAACGCCGGCGGCGAGCCGGAGCTGCTCTGCAACAACCGCGGGGTGGAGTTCGCGGAAGCGGTGGCGGATGTGGAGCTCAGTGAACTGAATCTTTACAACCCGGACGAGAGCGTGGAGGGGAAGCTTGTTCCCGGCAAGAAACACGGCGGCGTTCTTGCCGTCCAGGTTAGAATCATTTTTTTTAGTATTACTAACTCTGTTACAAGGCAATGTCTGTTTATAACTACTTTCTCAACCTACTAAGCACAAAGTTACACAAACTTGAGGAATGCATGTGACACCTGCGTTTACAACAAATAACAAACGTTATTTTTTTTTGGTTGAAAATGATAGCAAACGTTAATTGACAAAAATATTTATATGGCGTTGGAATATCGCAAATTATATCGTGGACCGTGGTCCACAATGCATTGTGGACCGCGGTCCCAAAACGACGTCGTTTTGATTAATGAAATAGACGGATGAATTCGCGCCACTCAGTTTCTTTTCAAATATACTGCAGTTTCTTTTCAAATATACTGCAGTTTCTTTTCATATATACTGCAGTTTCTTTTCATATAAAACTACAGTTGTATGTTATCGAATGAAACTATAGTTATATCCAAAAGTAACTGCAGTTGTGTTGAAAGGAAACTGCAGTTATGTTGAAAAGAAAGTGCAATATATATGAAAAGAAACTGCAGTATATATGAAAAGAAACTGCAGTATATTTGAAAAGAAACTGCAGTATATTTGAAAAGAAAGTGAGTAGTATATATAGAAAAGAAACTGCAGTATATATGAAAAGAAACTGCAGTATATATGAAAAGAAACTGCAGTATATATGAAAAGAAACTGAGTGACGAGAATTCATCCGTATGTTTCATTAATCAAAACGACGTCGTTTTGGGGATCCGCGGTCCACGATATAAGAACCGTTGGAATATATGTTTGCTTGAAAATGGTAGCAAACGTTAATTGACAAAAATATTTATATTGTGTTGGAATATAAGTTAGTTAGAGTTTGAGGTTTCTAGTAGAGTTCTACCAGAAAATGTCGTTTTTTTGAAGAAAGGGACCATAGGGGACTAAATATTCTCCTGGCATGAATTTGTACCAAAGATGGTTTATTAGATGCACATCCTTACATAGTTGTTCCAGGTTTCTAGTCACAACAAAAATACCAAGATACATAAAAATTCATAATATATATAGAGAATCTTTTAAAAACATCGAAAAAGGTATTGACAATAAATTATAAGAATGTATTTTTCACTCACTCAACCACATTTCTTGGAGGCAACCCAACTTTTTTTTTTTTTTTTGTAAATCAATCAAAGCATATTGCATTTAAATACTTTTAAAATAAGTAAATAAAAGAAATAATATACATTCATACCTTTATATATTATCTTACATGTATTATTACATAATATCAAACAATATTAATTTATCAACCTTTTTTTCTTTTACAAATAGTTAATATAATAAACTTGTTTGGTAAAGGGTGTTTTGACAATGTTAATAATACTAATTATCCACTCACTGACCATGAAATAACATGGGATGCTCTCACGTAAGAGCCATCCCTCAATTAATATAGGCAATTGGGGAGAGCATTCCCCCTATAAAGGGGCCGGGAGTGTTGTTACAAAAAATGTTTTTTTTTTTCTTTTTTTCTTTTTTTTTATATTATCATAAACATTATTTGGTATGGCATATATGCATGGAAAGTTTCAAGAATCCAAAGCAAGGCCGGGGCACTAGATCCCGGCCTGCTGCCTTTAAGTAGAGCCAGAGCTCAGTGAAGTACGTAGTTGATGAACTTGTACAACCCGGACAAGAGCATCCACCAAACATATCATGGCGTCCTTGTCATCCAGGCCGGATACAATAATTACTTGCACAAACTAACCGGATCGGATAGAGACACATGTATCTTGCTATGCATCCGAAAAAATCCTGAACGGGAATAACCCCAGCGAAGATGGCAAGAGATCCACACTTCTAATTATAAGGTCACGAGTTCGAATCTTGGCCTCTCTAGATTGAGCCGATCAGTTATGGGTAACCGATGTTGGTTTACTTCTTTGTAGTCATTTGACAGCTAGCGTCACAAGGCGGGATTTTTTTACACCAAAAAGACTATAATTTTCGATGGGGTGCACTTCTAATTTAGGTTCGGTAAAGTGAATTCAAGTTCTTGAAATGTTTAATTTGATATATTATACACTCAAAATTGATAATGAACGAATAAAAGCTTTAAAAAACACCTCTTTTTTTTTTCTTGAAAATTCAGCAACACTTTATGTTTAAATAGAAGTGTTCATTTTGTTCACGCTCGTGGAAAGTAATATAATTTGAGTGATATGTAAATCTATTATCTTAGATGATTGATGCTACAATGCTTTTAACACTGTCAAAAAATAGTGAATCAGACTTTTTTTTTAATTGAAAAAAAAAAGCAAAGAAAAAGAAGTGTGTATTACACTTAAATCCCTAATTTCATTTATCTCGGATTTATTCACCAGCAATATATACACACAAAAGTAACAATTGACCCTATTTCTATAACTAATAACCAACTTCTAGACTACGGAGTACTTGTTTAGGTGTTCCACATAAGGAATTGATGAGAGCCGCATCCATGATTAGATACTAGTCACTAGGTAGGTGGAGTGGGCAACTGTCCCACATCGCCTCTCTTTGGATCCGCCCCCGTCAATACTGTGCGGGAATGCACTCTACCCTGAGCTCAACAGAAGTAGATAATAGAAAGATATGTACTTTTTTTTTTTACTTGCATATAAAGTGGAATCTTTTACAGATAGGAATATTGTAGGATATATACCTTTTTTAAAATAGTCGTTATACTGGTCTACAATGCATTCTGAATCATGGTAATGACTGATATTGTAGTTGTGTTGAAAGAGAACTGCAGTTGCGCGAACAGAGATCGTTTCAATCGGTCTGGAACTGCAGTTGTGTTGACGGATGAAACCCGCATTTGTTTCAAGCAATTCCAATTGCAGTTCCTTGTCAATACAACTACAGTATAATTCAACACAACTGCAGATTTGTGGACCATGGTCCACGGTACAATTTGCATTTTTTAAACATATAGGATATATACCTTTGAATCACATATTATGTTGTATGAACAAATTAACAGGTTACACAACTGAAATGCGGAGGAGTGGTGGTGGGCTGTTCCTTTGACCACCGCGTGGCGGATGCCTACTCGGCCAACATGTTCCTCGTATCGTGGTCCGAGGTAGCTCAGGCCAAGCCGTTGTCTCAGCTCCCCTGTTTCCGGA
>CM008344.1:6712621-6723166 GCA_002525835.2 Ipomoea batatas
TTGGTAAGAATTATGATTGAACAAAATTTAATTTTCAACCTTAGGTTATTTGGAAAACTCTATCTCAACCATGTTATTTATGTCACGAATAAATAAATATATATTTTCCGACTCAAGTACACTATAAAACACTTACTTTAATATAGCATAAAAACAAACTGAAAACATATCTTTCAATTTATTTAAATGCAACCCCTCAATTGTTATTCTCAATCTTTTGCATCACAAAAGTTATTTTAATTTCACTTAGCTCTCCTAACCTGAAAACTACTGCAACACCTAAAATCAATGGACAAAAATAGAATGGGGTGGTACTGGTGACATCAATGGCGGTTCAGATATAATTCTTTATTCCATGTAAATATATAATTTTATTATCATGGCTATGATAATTTAAGTGATTAACTAATTAACATTTACTCTTATTTCTAGTAATAAGGTGGGCGTTTGGACCCACAAAACCTTATGAGTCGGTTTTAAGAAAAAAAAAAACCTTATGAGTCATTGGACAACTTAAAATTTACCTTCTTCATGGGCTTTGGGGCAGTTTAATCGGTTCATGATATAGTCTGGCGAACCTGCAAAATCAGGATTATAAAAAAGTACTCTGTATATTTACTTCTGCAGTGACTCTAGGGACGGGATCCTATGGACTTAGAATTAATTCGGCGAAACTGATATCACCTAAGTATTTTAAAAAAAAAAACACATATAATATTTACCCTAATTTTAATTTTGGTTTTAGTTTTAATTTAAAATTTGGAAAGCAAGTTGGAAAATGATTAAGGGAATCTTTCGTTTTCAGTGACTAGGTGGTCGGTGGCTAAGAACACTTTTAGGACAGGGACTTGTCGGATCAAACAACAATTTGTATGTGGTGGTCATTGCCCCTTTGCTTCCCACTTGCCCACTTTATTTCTACATTCGTCACGATAATGACATGAAACGCAATTGAGTTATATGATCTTGTAAAAAATAATATGAAATATCATGTTACAAAACTTTATTCTTACTTCCCCAATTTGTTATCATCTTTTTGTTAGCTAGTGACCAAAAATATATGTTTGGGATTTTCTTGATGAAGTGAATTGGAAAAGTTGATTTTTTAGTCTTAAAAATTTGGTTTTTAGTTGTGGATGGGCCCTCGTGGAGTTATTAAGTAACTCAAGTGGTTCAATAACGAAAATAGTTGGTTAGTTTCAGGTTAATAATTGGTGTTACGGAGCTTCGAAATGGGCGATCAAATAGATAGATGAGGTACGATTTTCATACCTAAATGTAATAAGTTCAATTTTTGTCAATACTTTTTTATTTGGTCACTTGAATGTCACATAGTCTTTTTAATTCAATTTACATCTTTTGTGTAGTTTGTAACTATTATACAATAGTAGTTGCTGATTTTCCTCGTCACAAAAATTAAAGTAAATAGTGTTACGAAAGATTCAATTGACCTCAACATGTTGGCAGGGCCTGCAAGATGTTCCTTTGTAGGTTGTCACAGTTGTAAAATATAACACATAAGAGATATTGCTTGACTGATCAATCATTGTTATCAATTAGAATTTAGAAGACGCTATGTTAGCACCATTTACAATATGTTATCATGGCATAATTAACTTAGATCCAATATAAATAGTCATTTAATCTTACACAGTCACACTCAGTCTAATTAGTGTACTTGAATACTCTGTAATTTATCAATATAGTGTGAACACAAATCACTACTTCCAACCTAATTTGCACCATCAATTGCGGTCTATCTATTTGTTTTTCTTCTTTTAACTATATTTTTTTTTTCTTTAAAAACGGTGAAAATTTTATTGATACAAAGAATATTATATACAATGTTTGGCATAAAGAATAGAGAATCAAATCAAAGCTAAGGTTGGGCAGAGAATAGAGATAAAAATCAGTACATTTCCAGCCCAAAAGAACTTCACAGAATCACTGCCAGTATTCATTATATAACTCCATGCCAATTCCCTCACAGCCAAGAAGAATGCTAGGATTGCTAGCTGGCCAAAAAGATGGTCTACCGGTGAAGCATAATTATCATATTTGAAGGTCAAGAACGTAACTCGATTCTTGTCATTATTGTTCTGGTTGAACCTGTTGCACATAATTTTCACGAGGTGTCCTGAGTATAACCTAAATGTAGGAAACACCTTTAAGTCCGTACCATACTTTCCCACCGGGCCAGCCCAAGGAACAAAGTGCTGGCCAAATTGATTTTTTGATACGAGAGGAGTTTTAAACTCCCGACCTCTTTTAAGGGATAAGAGTGCACGATTTATCACGCCATTTCTGCCAATATTTTGGCAATCTCATTTTACTCCCTAGTCCCTATACACATATCTTAAATAATTTGATTTATAGAATCTAAAATCCCATTTGAAATAAACTCAAAGCATCTCAAGTATTGAAGATTGGCACCGTTTTACTCTTTTCCAGCAATAAAGTATATGGAATTATATAAGAAATATGAAACTCTTGTGAGATAGTGTGGAACCAATCTTCATGGTTGCCCCATAAGAAAATGATCAATTTTGAGAGATTATTGAAAAAATCAGTGATGGCAGGCTGCTTGTGCCTATATGTAGCCCATATAATACTGGACTGGAAATGCACCTGGGCCAGAGAAAAAAGTTGTTGGACCAAGAACCCAAGCCCACATCCTGAATTATCCACTCACATGCCAATAGACAATAGTTATACCATGGACCCGACTCTACCTTGTAAGGTGAACCCATAACAATTTACATATTGAATGTTCATAATTTATATATAGTTGTGAACATTCAGTATATAAATTGTGAATATTCAGTATATAAATTGTGTATTTTAGACACGGGTCCACAGAATAATTTGTCCTAATCCGCACTCCAGTTGTTATACCATGGACTAGGATCCACCTTGCAAGATTGAATTGTGTATTTTTAGTATTGAAATTGTAAACTTCTATAATATAAATTGTGTTTCTAAGTCAAAACACATCATGAATGTACTAAATTTTAAAAAGATTAATTTGTGTAATTTTAGTATCAGAATTGACTACAATATTTGAAAGGAATTTGTGAATACCAAACAAAATAATCAATTACATAGGTATTCATAGAGATTCATTTTTTATTCCTTTCTACTTATGAAATAGGGTCAATGGGGGCATGCTGCCAATAGACAAAAATTCTGTTGTCATGCCTTTCAAATTTTTCCTTAAAAAATGTACCTTTCCTCCCCAAAAAATGTATCTTGTTACTAAATATCATGTGTTCTAAGTAGCCATGCATTTGAGCACACATAAGATCAAGCCATGCAAATTTACAATCATTTGGCTGTTTTAATGCTGCATATAGGTTATAAACTATGGTGGTCAGACTTTACACATACCTAATTTCACAAACACGATTAAAAATCCCTCACTTCTTACTCAAAACTCGATACCAAATCTTGTACACGATGTCAAATCATTCGGATAATCAAGAAGAAAACATTGCATGATTCCTGAGATGATCATCAACCTAATCTTCCTTAATCAATCTGTCATCCATTATATTCTCCCAACCTATTGCCCTACACCCTCACATGCAAGTCAATCTTAGCCATTGCAGCATCTCCATGGCTAAAACTCAACCCACTGTTTCATACAGTACAAGAATCTATCTAGGCTACTAGCATCCCAGGCTAAAAACAATTTTTTTTTGGTCAGTTTATATATAATTTCTTTACCTCTTTCACAGTCTGTATAGTACCATACTACCATTATATGCATGTAAGATCCAAAAAACATAAATCAAGAAAACACCCAAAATTCTGCATTCCCACAAACAAAATGTACACAGAAACAGAAACATGAAAAACCTCAAAATCCACTGTTATAGACTTATAGTAAATACCTGCATTTTTTTAAATGTATATCAGAACCAATAATTGAACATTAAAATTAATCCATTTGGTACTATGGTATGATCAACCCAAATTGTCATTAGAGGGTCCAAATTGTCACACCCCAAAGTATATAGCAATGAATAAAGTAAATTAATCAGACAAATCTTGAATCATCAGACTGACATTGGACATTGTCAGTCCAAAATTCAGTGATCAATCAAGTAGAAAGCTCAAAACTTTGAGAATAAAAACATGGATGAACAAAAAGGGAATTTTGACAGAATTAATGTAATGATCTTTTTACATTACACTGTGGGCTGTGGCATCCTAAGCAACATAAACAGGTGAATAATCAAAATCAGTGAATTCAGTGAATTTTTTTGTTACTTATATGGGCTGAAATCAATGAATCAGTGTAATAATCTACAACAAAAACATCATTAAATTATCTGGTTCATGTACAGAGATGAGATTTACCAACTTCTAACCACCCACCGCAAGATGTTTTTGATGCAATAAAGCAACAGAGAAACGAGGGGTCATAATTGGTGGCAGTGATAAATAGATTCCACTTGTGACTCAACCAAGACAATGTAGGACTCTTCCTCTTTCATCACACTCCAATCCAACACGGAAAATCTTAAATCTTGAAACCCTTTTTCCCAGTAATTTTGTTTTTTCTAATCTTGGGCACAAAACCCTAATCTTGAACCGCTTACCCACAGCGAAAGATTGAGTCTTTGGGAGGAAATCTCGAGGGATTCTTGAAAAAACAGAACCCTATGTCGGAGGGGGAGTCTTTGCCGGACGATCTCCGGTGCAATCGGACGGACGGGAGGCAATGGCGGTGCAAGCGGCGGGTATTGGAGGGGAAGAAGCTCTGCGACATTCACTATATGCAGGGGAGGCATCGGCAGATGAAGCAGAAAGTCCCCGACTCGCTGAAATTCGAGCGGGCGAGGAAGATGAAGAAGGCGCCGGATAAGGGCCACGAAATTGGGGTTTCCAGGCGGGAGAAGACGCTGAAAGTGGTGAGGAAATTGAAGGCGGCGGCGAAGCGGAAGCGCTGCGTTTCCGAGGCTTTGGATGAGGCGTTGAAGAGAATGGAGCTGAAGCGAGGGGATTTGCCATTGGAGCTGATTCGGGTGTTCTTGAAACGCCAAGTGGAGAAGAAGAAACAGAAGGAGCTCAAGAACGAGAGCGACGCATCAGTGGAATTAATGCGTGAATTGCCCAATGCTGTAATGGCTATCCCCAATTTACCTTCCACTAACCTCAACAATGGTGGTTTCATCTCGGATATCAAATTGGGGGCGGATCCCTTCTCGGCCAGGCAGTTTAGGTCAAAGAACATTGAACCTCCTCCCATCACCACACTGCAGGTCTCTAATTTTTTTTGAACAGATACTGCACTGTAATAGAGTCACTAGTATGCATAGATATTGCATTGTAATTGAGTCAGTAGTATGCATTGCATTAATTTGATTGTATGAACTTGCAGGCTGTGCCATTCGCTAAGAATCTGAAGAAAGTGAAGAGGAAGAAGTGCCACTGGTGTAGAAGAACCAACTATAGGATTCTCGTCAAATGCTCGAGTTGCAAGAAGCAATTTTTTTGCTTGGATTGCATTAAAGAACGGTTTGTGATTCATTCCCCTGCAGTGTCCTGTTTTAGCTTCCATGTTTACTTGATAATCCATGTGAACTCTTCAGAATTGATACTCCATACTAGTCTTACTGTGTGGAATTGACAATTTACTGCAGTGTTATAGTGTCATTATACGAAATAATGATTTGGAACTAAATGGAAGGAGGAAAATGAAAGAGCATGCGAGGGAAATGATAAAAATAGGGGGTTAATAGTTAATAGTCTATCTCATTGATATGAGTTTTGTGGATACAATTATGCAAACATAGAATTTGATGTTTCCTGGACTTAGAAAGAGCGGTATCTGGATTGAAAATAAATTTCGGGTAGTAACTACTGCAGCATGGAGCTAAAAGGAATACTTAGATCCTCTTATACTTGTAAATACTTTCTCTTTAATGACCATAAATCTTAATTTATGAGACAAAAGCCTAAAAGTTCATTCCTTGGTGTTTACTGTTTGTTGTTCCTTCTCTTTTTCGTCTTTTATTTTTGAACAAGATACATTTAAGGTACCACAATTATTACTATTTCTTTTTGGGACAAAAGTTGCCTCAATTTCTTGTAGAGGAATCGCTTGTAAACATCTGATGTTTGAGTTGCTTTAGGCACCTTGAGAAGCCGGAGATTAAAGCAGCATGCCCTGTATGTCGTGGGAGCTGCAGCTGTAGAATCTGCACAAAAACAAAATCAAAGGCTATCAACTTCAAGGTCTGTCCTACAAAAATGCTGAATTTTTAGTGTCAGTGAGCGTATATTAATGCTGATGCACCTGCCTATGTATGATCTTATCAGGAATTTTATAGGGACAAGAAAAGGGTTAACAAAACTCGACTGCTTTATTATCTTATCCATTCACTTCTTCCTGTGCTGGAAAAGATTAACCAAGAACAGAGCATTGAGTTGGAGATAGAAGCTAACATATCAGGTGCAACTCCCGACTTTACCTTGGCATCTTTGTGCATGTTTGTTTTTGAATATAGTCTTAAGCTCTATGTTAAATAGGAAAAGAAAACTCGGAAGTCCAGATACAGCAGGCTGCAGTGGGCCTCAAGAAGTTATATTGCTGGTAAGTTGACCATTACTAGAAACTTTTTTGTTGTAGTTGAGGAGGAATACACTCTAATGTCTACATTGCTGTCTTTGTGGTCCATGGAATTGAACGTGGAGCAGCAGTAACTGTAAGACTTCCGTTCTGGATTACCACAGAAGCTGCTTAAACTGCTCTTTTGTACTTTGCATAAATTGTTGCTCGGAGCTTCGACAAAGATATGAATGTTCTAAGTCCAACGGGGCCAGCAGAGGGAAATCTTCTGATGTTGATGATGATAATGAGTTAACGGTGAGCATGAAGCAGACTAGTACCTCTAGGCTAAGGTCATCCTGGACGCAACTTGCATCTTCAATATCGTTATGTAACTGGGAACCTTCCATTGATGGCAGCATTTCTTGCCCACCTACAGAATCTGGTGGTTGCAGTGGTGGATTCCTTCACTTGAGATGCCTTTTCCCTTGCAATTGGTTTAAGGAGCTTGAAATTAGTGCCCAAGCGACATTGTGCCACGAAAAGTATGAAGAAACTAAAGATGCTTCTGGTTCATGCTCACCGTGCAAGGAAGGTGATCATAAAGCTTGTGGGGTAAATAATTTGCTTGTGGAATTGGCTCAAAGACTAGATACAAATGACAACTTTCTGTATTGCCCCACTTTGAAGGATCTCTGGGAAGAAGACTTTGAAAACTTTCAGAAACACTGGGGAAAAGGTCATCCTGTTATAGTAAGAAATGTGCTCCGGAGTTCTTCAGAATTGTCATGGGATCCTGTTTTTATGTTCTGCACTTACCTTGAGAAGAGGTCTAAGTGTCCAAAAAATAAAGAAGCTACAAAAGCGCCAAATTCCCTGGACTGGTGTGAGGTCAGTATTTTGTCAATCATTAACTCTTAGATTATATCGTCATATCTGGATCAGCAGCAGATGTTTGGTGTTAAGTTTTAATTAAAATACTGTTGAAGGGGCTTCACCAAAAGAAACAAGCTAAGTTGTATAATAAACGTGCTGTGTTATGCTGTAGTATTATAACGTTTTGTTTCAAAACCAATGTTCTTATAACTGAAGAAACATCCTTTTGATGGTTGCTAACGATGATGACTATAGTACCTCTGGAAGTACAAGTCTGATCTCGGCCATTCATGTGTCGATGGCCTTTCTTATATTTGAACATTTTAATACTTGCAGGTAGAAATTGCCAGAAAGCAGGTCTTTATGGGGTCATTGCAATGGCAGACACATGCAGCTATTAGGCAACAGATGATAAAGTTTAGAGCATGGCTTTCTTCCCATTTATTCGAAGAACAGTTTCCAGCGCATTATTTGGAAATCTTACGAGCTTTGCCACTTCAGGAGTATATGAATCCCAATTCTAGTCTCCTTAACCTAGCGGTGAAATTACCAGGGGAAATGGCAGCACCCGACTTAGGTCCTTCTATCTATATCTCATATGGTGGGTCCGAAGAGCTGGTGCGAACTGAATTCACAACGAACCTGTGCTACGAGTCTTATGATGTGGTAAGATATTTCTCCCCAGAACGGTGATCTTTTTGTTTTCCTAGTAATTGAATTTAAGGTGTTGAAATCAAGAACACATTTATATGCCACCACATTATTAGTTTGAAAGATTTGAAAATATTTATGATGTGTCTCATTGGTTTTGGTCTCAGGTGAACATTTTAGCATATGCTACGGATACGCCCATATCTAAAGAACAGCTGTGTAAAGTTAAAACTTTGATGAAAACATTTGGCGCTAAAGATCAGAGGGAATGTACGAGCAATTCTACTGATCACAGAGGGAAATCATCTCTGCAGAGTGAAGATACTGAAGAATCGGGCTTGCAGGATGTGAATGGAGAGCACGCGCAATTGCCTGATGCTATTGCGAAAGTGCCCTTCTATTCTGCTGACTCACATAAAGGCCAAACATTTGGTGTTGAGGGCAGTAATCTGTTAAGTGACAGTGACTGTGACTCGGGATCTGATTCCGAGGGCTCAATACTCTGCTCTGAATCAGTCGACAGATTAACAGACTCGGACATTGAAGATTTCTTTCATGATAGCTTAGAATCCAGCAATACTCATGGTACAGAAAACTCTGCTAAAGTTTGTGGGGCTCAGTGGGACATTTTTCGCAGACAAGATGTCCCAAAACTTCTGGAATATCTCGGGAGGCACTCTAAGGAGTTCACCTCTGCTTGCAGCTATTCTAAACAGGTATTTACCAATACAAACATTCCCATAAATTTATAGCATCTGAGATGTAACTGATTCTTTGTGATCTCTTTTTCGGTCATTCTGTCACAGCCTGCGCATCCAATTCTTGATCAAGATTTCTTCCTCGACGCATATCATAAACTAAAGCTTAAAGAGGAATTCGGTAATTTCAGTTCCTGGTCTTTCTCCATATTTTCGTTCTATTGCTCATGTTCTTGAAGTGATTTCTCATTTATTTTTGTTAGATGTTCAACCATGGACGTTCGACCAACATCCTGGCGAAGCTGTGATCATCCCCGCTGGATGTCCATATCAAATTAGACAACTTAAGGTAGCTCTAATCTTATACATGACATGAACTCGAGCACTTCCCGGATACACACACACACACACTTGTATGTCTATTGCATAACCATTACAGTGTTCTGTCTGTATAATTCTTGAAAATGTTATATGCAGTCATGTGTGAACATTGTTTTGAACTTTCTGTCACCTGAAAACGCGGCTGAGTGCATCCATTTGAGCGATGAAATTCGACTCCTTCCTGCACACCACAAAGCCCGAAGAAAACTGATGGAGGCAAGTTTCGGAACACTCTTACTTCTGCTATTATATCTTTTTGTCATGTGTCTTGACAAAAACACGCAAACAGGTCAAGAAAATGGCTGTATGTGGGATTCGAGATGCAGTTGGAGAAATTCATGACATAACTACAAAATCGCTCTCTTGAACCGTTCTGATAAACCCAAAACGTCCGTCTTTCCTGAAGAACCCAGACTTCTATCGCGCCATTTGCCAAAGGTGACTCCTTTTTCAGGCTTATTCATACTGTCTGTAAACTGTAAAAAAGTGAACTCATTTCTTTTCATTCATTCTTGATAAAGGGTCTGCATCTGAGTCGAAAAATCACAAAAGCTCTTTATATTCCTGTGTGCACGAAAAAATGGCGTTCCCAGATTGATTGATTCATGTAATTGGTTTCTTCTTCTTCATCTTCATCATCATCTCTGTGAATGGCTGTGTCTTGGTGGTGATCATGCAAGGTAAAACTGAACTAATATGATGCAGTAAATTTGTAGTGATTCTGCATTTGGTTGTTGTGGGGTACTGAAATCATTGTTTTGGACAGGCAAATATAATTGACAACAATTTTGTGTAATAGCAAAGATGGAACAACCTTATACTTCCCCCAACTTTACTTGTTTCTTTCATGTGTAAATTGTTTGCTGTAAATAACATTTCGTTTTAAGTTAATGTTCGACAGTCTTATAACTAATACATTTATACATGCTTTTAAATGAGTTAACTAGTATCGCACGGCCAAATTTTGTAGTTATACCATTATTCGCCTCAGATTGGCACACCGTATCACAACTAAGATATGTTTGGCCAAATTAATAGTAAACATAACAAGACAAGAATGAATGATAGTCATGACTGAATTGAAGATTAATTGGATTTAAATACACTACATTTACATACACGATACATATATATAAAGTGAGAGGATGATCATCTAGCGCTTCTTGTTGGTAGCCGATTGTTTCTGGGAGTTGAAGTACAGTGCGGCCACCGGAAGCCCGAGCCCGTTGTTGGCGGCGAACTGCCGAGTCCTAAAGTTTCCTCGACCCTCCGGCGGCTTCTGCGGCACCTGCATGGCCTCCCTCTGCCGGAATAGTGCCAATACGTACCGATGTATCCCGGTCGGCGGCGACGGCCCTATGTATTCCACCACCTCTCTCCCTA
>CM008344.1:6739987-6750194 GCA_002525835.2 Ipomoea batatas
TGCAATAACCACTCTCAGATATTTAAGACAGGCAAAGAAAAACAAAGAGCAGAGGAAATAAAATTTAGATATAAATGGGGCATCTTTATGCCTTCAAAGTCCAAGACCAAAACATATACGATAATATCTATTTCCAGTATGATAATAGATTCTTTCCAGCTGAGAATGCCACAAAAGACATGTCCAATATCTAAATTTATCTAAAACATATATAGAACTATGTCCTATAACATTATCAACATTTTTTTGGACAAAGATGCTACATATAGGGGAGCCCAACCGAGTTAGTTGGGCTATTGGCTTGGTAACCATAAGGTTCCAAGCTCAACTCTCAGTGGGAGCGGCATATTGGCCTTCTTGGTTTGAGCCAGTCAACTATGGACAACCTAGATTGGTTTACCTCCTTGTGGTTCTTTGTTGGCTAGGGTCACAAGGCGAGGTTTACCCAATGCAGACCCTCGGGTAGTAGTTGCGGGTTTCCCTCCTCACCCAAAGATGCTACATATGGTATAGCACATTTAGAAATAGAATTATATGAGACGCATATAAATCACACAATTACCAAATTTCATTGAGGAATTAGACAACTTTCTAGCCATGAATGAGGTATAAGAGAAAAGTGGCATAAGCATTACCAAGTGAATCTTTTCTTTTGGTCAACAGACTCAAAAAGAATCCTTGTTTGTAAATATGGCAGCAAAACTAAATATAAATCTTCAGATACACTTGATAGTTTATAACTGCATTAGATTTTATTACCACATGTCAAAACAAACCCACCCAATAAGTGGCTGGAGAAGGGCCAAATGTGTAGGCATCCTTTCCACCTCTGTCAATTGCTCTCAGAACATCCTCCTCTGTCAACTTATCTCCAAATGTTGCTTTAGTTGTAACCACATCAACCACAGGACCAACCAGATTATTCGCAAGCAAAGATGCCGAGTCTTCTTCAGCCACCAGAGGAATAGAGGGAAATAGTCTACCCATCTCTGTCATATTAAAACAGGAGATAGCTTACCAAAATAAATAAATATATATATATATAAAAAAAAAAAAAAAAGAAAAAAAAAAGGCAAAGGAAGGAGGAAGAAAGAACTAAAAGTGTAACAGCTGACTTCAGCAACATGTTAATATGCTCTTAATTCATTCCCATGGTTGCTGCATGCGCTAGGCGTTAGTCGGGCGGTAGAGTAGCGCCTAGCGCCTAGGCGGCTAAGTATAAAAAAAAAAAAATGAAAGCAAATAATTTTTTTTTAAAAAAATCATTCCTCACTGTGCCCTTTATAAATAAATCATCCATAGTTTTTACTCATGAATTCAGTTTTGATTTCTTATGGATCAGTGGTTGAAACTCCAGTGAAATTCTTTACTAACTCTCATTTGGCCTTTTATGTATTAAAGAAAAAAAAATGAAAGCAAATGACATAATAAAAGATTATATACTTGGAACAAAATTAAAGTTTTATAAAATTTGCATCAACAATAGACCATTACCCAAGCTAACTAAAGCCTGCACTCCAAAATCTGCAACAGTCACTGGGGTCTGGTCATTTTTCTCAAGAATTTGTCCATCACCATCACTGGAGAGCAATGACTTCTTAACCTAGCAATCACCAATAACAACCAACAATTTTAGAGTATTACACTACTCACAAATAAAAGAGATCTCCATTGTTCTTTACAGTAGGAGCAGAGGAAAACATACTTTTTGAGTACTACCGACCCTGTTACAACGTAGTATATGTCATAACTAGTTTCCCAACCTAATAGAAGCATAAATAGTCAATTGTAAACGAGGAAAAAGATACTTCTGTTTCCAATCTTTGGTTTAGTCTACTCAGTACTTTGCAATACAGGTTAAACTCAAAATGACATATCCATGAGATATTTTCCAAAATTTAGAAAAGAAAGCACAAAAAAGAGCCCCAAAAAAAACGAACACAAAAAATGGCGATAATGTAGTTGCAGAAACCTAAAGAAAAAACAAAGTATTGCATTGAAAATCTGTAGTTAACTAAAAATTTCAGCAAATCAATAACCAAATACTGCAATCAATCAAAATGCTTGAGAGAGTACATCAACGCAGAGACGACAAGCTCTCTCGACAACATCCACGGCTGCCTCGAGCTCTTTGTAGTATTTCGCTTTCTGCTCCGAAAACGGAAGCCTCGAACTCAACCTTTAACCCAACGAGCAACATAATTACGAAAATTAAACTGTATTAGCTTGGGGAGAACTGTGAAACCCTAGGATTCCAATTGAAGATTAGAACCTCACGGTGAAGCAGCGCCGGCGGGGAGGCTGATCGAACGGACGGCATGGATGAGCTTTGGGGAATCGAACGGCGGAGTAGCGGAGAAGATCCATTGCAGGAGAGAATCAAACAGTAAAGGAAGCTGCGAATGGAATATGCAATGTTTAATGTTTAAAGTTCATTATATGATGAGAAACGCCGAGTCCTAACGGCGAAGAGTATAATGGCGGCCGGCGGGGATAGATTGAGCAGCCCGGTGACAGTTGAGTCCGTTGGTTAGTTTTCCTTACGGATATTTGGAGACGAAAGTGTTTCAGTTTTCACACGTGCACTCCGATCTGATCTGAATCGTCCAATATAAATTTAGCACCAATGATATGCAATTAATATTTTTTTTGAGAGCGCAATTAATATTTTTTTAAAAATCAAATGAAAGGAAATTTATCATGAAAATAGTAAAGTAAAAAAGTAGAATTATTAACCCATAATTCAAAGCAATCGTATGTGAATAATTAAATAGTTGCGCAACTAAATAAATATTCATTGTTTAAAGAAATTTATAAAATTACATTATCAAAATAAATAAATAAACTATTGCAGTTTCAAGTATAATTTATAATTATATATATATATATATATATATATATATATATATATATAAAATTTTTGTAACAAAATATTAGTATAATATATTAAGTAACTGAAATTCTCATTAATTATATTTAACATTCATCAATTTATACTATCAAATATATAATTATATGTAATTAAAATAGTAAATATTTGACCGTGGGTGCCTTCAATGGTTGAGAAGGCGACACCACACCCCGGAGAAGGCAACCCACTGTGGTCGCCTTCTCCGACAACAAGGCGACCCAAATCTAGGTCACCTTCTCGTTGTAGAAGGCAGCCCATATGGGTTGCCTCCTCAATCCACTATGGTAGGGGAGAAGGCGAACCGTCGCCTTCTCTTCTCTTTCTCCATAACAAGTGAACGTTCGTCGGTCACTCTTTTGCCTGAAATTTTCGAGAGAAGGTGGTCAGATCTCTAATGACATGTGATAGCAAGTTAATTATCGGTTTTTGAGTTTCATCGCATCAAAATGAATTGTTTATGGATATAATTAAACCTTTAAAAAGTTTAGGAGACTAATTGAATTTTTAGCTAAAGTTCGAGAGTCTATTTGACCATTTTCTCAATTTGAAATATATAATTATATGTAATTGAAATAATAAATTACTTCATTTCATTGAAACTCAAAGAAATACGGAGTAAAAGAGAAAGTATTAAATTTGTTCTTCTTTTTTTTTTTAGTCCAAAGAGTCAATTTTGACTTCATTGAGGCTCGATATCATGACCTCCCATATAGGAGAATCACTACATTTCATCTGAACATAAGGTGCTCGGCATTAAATTTGTTCTTAATCATCATATATTTACCAAAAACCATCATATATTTGAACTAAAAATTTTATATATACCCAACATTATAAAATTATGCATTTAAATATGCAATTAAAAAAATAAATTTCAATAAAACTCATAGAAAGGTAACAACGACAACAACCACCACCACCACCTTAAAATTGAACTGCTATATGCAAAATTAAGAATTAAATAATCAAATTAGAAAGTAACGTATTTGTAAACGTACAAGAAAGAAATAGAAAATTACACTTTTCGTTCCTAAATTATTGGGTAATTGTACAATTCGTCCCTAGGTGTTAGTCATGTTCACTTTTCGTCCTTGAGTTATACTGAAATTGCAAATTTGGTCCCTAATGTTTTATTAGTAAATGGACGAAAAATGTAACATCAATGATAACTTAGGGACAAATTCTACAATTACTCTATAACTTAAGAACGAAAAGTGTAATTTTCCCAGAAAAAATTAAAGCTCAATATAGATGTTATCAATAAGAGTTAATTCCAGCAATGGTCCCCCGACTATGTTGATTTTCCAAAATTGGTCCTTGTCTTTTAATTTGAACAAAAAAGACACTTGACTATTGAATTTGTTCCGACAATGATCCTTCTGTTTATAATTATGTCCAGTTAGTGAGGCATTAATCTTCCTCTTGTTTTCCCTAATCTACTGATTCCACGCTCTCCTGTCAACTGTCTCTGCAAATTCTCTCCATTAGAGCATCCCATTAGGGCAGCGACCCTGTGTGCCTCTCTTCTCATACGTGATCCAAATCCGCGGCGGAAGTCGGTAAAATGGGAAATGGGAGAAAGATGAGGACTAAGTAGGTGAACGTAGGGGATCTAGGACGGCGGCGGTGGAGCAATTTCCGGTGACGTACGATGCTCTTAGGAGGCCGGATTCAACCTTTGATTGTTGATCTTGCGTCTGATTGTGACCGGTTCCTAGAAATTGAGTCGCAATGCAGTGAGCAAGGGGATTTTCTCACAGAAATTGATCTGCTAAAAGGAGATCGACGCTGATCAGCAAGGCAAGTAGGTAGGCATCAACTCATAAGCTCATTCTCCCAGAAAAGAAAAGAAAAGAAATAAGCATCACTTCTTCTCTGATCTTCCTCGTTCCTTCTCCTCGATCGGCCTTCTTCGTTCCATGATTTTAGGGGTTTTTGTTTTATTAATTAATTAATTAATGAATTAATTTTTTGTGTGTGTATGCCTGGCCGCATCTACTTCAAGGAAGCGATTTTAGCGTATTACAATTCGAGTTCGCCGGATGGGTCTCAATCATCGATTGCATCCAAGAACATAGTTTCGGAGAGGAATAGGAGGAAGAAGCTGAACGAGAGGTTGCTTGCACTCAGTGCCACTGTCAGAAGGACCATTGCCGGAAATCTAAGCAATTGAAATGACTACTTTACCCCTTCATTTAATGTCAACTTAACCTTCATCTAACGGAAAGACCATTGCCGAAACAAATTCAATAGTCAAGTGTCTTTTTCGTCCAAATTAAAAGACGATGACCAATTTTGAAAAATCAACATAGTCGGGAGACCATTGCTGAAATTAACTCGATCTATCAATAAAATAAAATAAAAAATAATTGGAAGGTGATTCTTGATTTCATCTTAAAAAACGAGCATTATAAATTAGGGTTTCACAATATATCATTATACTCAAAAATTCTTCTAGGGGTGTTAGATAGTTGTTGATTGATTTTTTTTAATTAGTGATTTGGATTTATCTACAAAGCTATTGAGGTTGGTTTCATATCTATCACACTTACAAATAAAATTACAAATTTCAGTGCAATGTTAGTGCCTTTTTTAGTAAATGACAGATTCACAAAAATTTTGACGGAGCCGCTATTTTTGATATTTTAACAAAGTCAAAACGCCAAAAACTTCGTTTGGTAACTCAGCGATTTAGAGCAACGTAACAGTTAGCTCCAAACTGCTAAAATTCTAAACGACATTAGTTTTAACCGCGTTTGGAGTTGACATTGAAAGATTTATCCTTCTCCAAAACACTCTTCGCTTAAAAAATAAAAAATAAAAAATTAACTATGTAGATTTAAGGAGCCTAGGCTCCTTAAATAAACGAAGGATCTTCTTTTCTTGCCCATCCCACATGGGATGGGCAAGGGGTGAAAGTGAAGGGGTGTTGAACTCCCTTTAATAGAGGGATCGGAGCTCAACACCCCTTCATTCTTACATTTTCGACGTGAGATTATAAATGATCTGATATCCTTTTTCTTTATAATAATAATAATAATAATATAATAATAATAATAATAATAATTATTATTATTATTATAAATAAGAGTCAAATAGGCTATCCAACTACACACCAAATTACAATTAGGCCTAACTCTAAAAATTACAATTAGGTCCTTAAACAACACAAATTCATACAATTACACCTAAAATTACTTGTTTTCCGCTGGCGTGTTAGTTTCTTTATTTAAAAATAATTTTTAAAATTTTATTTTAACAATTTATTTTTAAAAAAAAAATTATTTTGAAATTATATATATATATATAACAGATTGCCAGAGACGAAGGGGACTTCTTTTCCGGCTAGCCAGCCATGGAGACGAAGGATCCCCTTTGTCTACGGGCGACCATGGAGACGAAAAGGGATCCCTTTATGCGTATACTACTCATATTTCCATGTTTGTTTTGAGAAAAGAAGATTGGAAGAAAACTTGAATGCCATGTGTTTGATAAAATGCTCCAATTAGGATTGAATTTTCATGATAATGAGATTCAATGCTAATTAGTGGTCCAATGGCCTTGAGAATGACATTGGCACCTTTAATTTATGCGTCTTCCTTGATCTTTGTTAAGTCTTTAATTACATAATCTCAATCCCAAAATCTTCCATACCATTATTAATAATATTGGGGCAACACTAAACTAAATCAAAAGATTTCAAGTACAAAATATCTTTCATAACTATTATTTTTCGGACAATTTCTTCATCAATATAGGACTTTGAAAATAAGCCTAAAAAATTATATACATTCTACACTACTTCATCTTTGAACTCCTTGCATGGGGGTATGTCTCCCTCATTCAAAAATTGATGCATACTTCATTGGATGACAGTTTCACTTAGCCTCGACGGGATCCCTGTTTTGCATCAACATATGGATTGGAATTTAATATTTTAAAATTTTCATTTTTCAATATGCATAAACTTCATCCTTGTACTCCATTGTCGGATTCTTCGATTTTGTCCTTGATCTTGGATGAACCTTTCATAATTGACTGACTTAAATCTAGTAGGCTAATAAGTTATTTCATGGTTTAAAATTTGAAACAATAAAATTATAATTAAGCATTCATGAAAACACATTTATGTATAATTATGATTTCTTCATTTTTTAGCTCAACCTTGTGGCTGTAGTTTAGTGGTAAGAATTTCACGTTGTGGCCGTGGAGACCTGGGCTCGAATCCCAGCAGCCACAACTATTTGTTTTGTCTTCCCTGAATCAAACTACTCCCGCAAAATGCAGTGTTTACAATATTGATGGTGTGCTTTTATATGGATTTTATACTCACATAGCTAGAAGTTGGAACATTTTTTCCATCATACTCCGTATTATCTTCAATCTCAATCAAGAATAGTACTTATTAGTGAATTAGTGAGCATGTAACACTTATCAAAATAATAGTAAACAACTTACTTTACTTTACCAAACATCTCTTTACAAATCGCTAATACAATCTGCCCGCCAAAATCGCTGACACAATACACTATTCGTTATCTGCTGATTGCCAAACAAGACCAATTTATTGTCGCATGGCAATTGACAACCTTTTGTAAGACGTTATAAACTTTCAACTGTTGAAAACTTACAAGTCAACATGTAAAGAATATGTTTACATCAGCTTGCGAGACAATGAATTGTAAAGATAAGCATCACCTTATATTATAGAATTTATATATTTTTCATCTCAGAACACGTCATCACATGAGCTACACTAAGACGGATGATGTGTAAAGAGATTGGCTTTAAATCCTTTAATAATTTGCCCAAATTTTGAATAAGAAGGTTCTTTGACAAATATAAAAAACTATGCACAATACAAATCTAACACGTATTCTTTAATTAAATCAGCGATAAATATCCAAAAATCCAAGTCAGATTTTGCATGTTAATTACAACCGACAACTGTCAGTCACCCGCAGGAACCAAACTCAATCCAGTACAGCGTCACCCCCAGCCCCCGGTTTTCCTTGCACGCCACGCCGGTTAGCATCTCCGGTCGCCGGTAGTTTCGTATAAAACCATAGGAAGCTGTAGTCAACAGTTTATCCAATAATCCATCAAACAACCCTCCTATAAAACTCGAGGACTTTGAGGCTATACATATATATGCTCTTTCTCGAAACCGCGTTTTCGTGTCGGGAATTACATGAGTGGCGGCGGCGGTCGGGCGGCGATAAGGGTGGTTCAGGGGATGAATAAGGAGCAGCTGGTCCCCAAGTACGGCGGCGATCACTCGGCGGGATTCAATTCGGCTCTTAAGGACACCGCTTGCGGCGGCGACGTCGGTGGTTCGATGCATGCCAGGAGGTTTTCCGGCGTCGTTGATTCTTGCGCTTTGAAGGTTTCTAAAGCCGACCAGAAACTGAAACATCAGGCTGAGGAATCTCTCCGGACCGTCATGTACCTAAGCTGTTGGGGGCCGACATAGCATCCGTATAAGGCTCATCTTGTTTGTTTGTTTCTTTATTACTTTAAAAAAAAAATTAATCTCCATTTTATTTTGTTTTACAAAAGGAATTGGAATATGTAAATATGTTATAGTTTTTGTACAAGTGAATGAATATATGCACATTATTTATATATTAATATTATCTCATGCAAAGGAACATGATTTTAATCATCTCGAATAAAAAACATTATTAGAAAAATGTTACAATTAGAATAATGAAAATTAAATACCTAACTCTTATAAATATAAAGATCGTCTAACCAGCTAAATGATTAGTAACAAGATGTTGAGATTAATCAGTTTGTGCCAAGTTTTTAAGGTAATTGTATTCCGAATGCTTAAACATGAAATCAGTATGAAGACTGAACATCTCATACACACTCCAGGTGTGTTATGCTAATTTGTCTTGACTTTTGGAGATTTTTAAAGAGTAAATTCCTAAAATGGTCCTCCGACTATGATATATTCTCAAATTGTTCATATGACTTTTTATTGCACGCAAACTAGTCCTCCGACTATTGAAATTTAAGTCATATTAGTACGTCCTCCATTAGAGCGTTAAAATATAAGGCAAAATGAAAAATTCATCTCATATACTCTATTTTAATCATATTATGACTCTATTTTCGCATATTGAGAAACTTTTTAGTAAAAAGAAATTTTAATTTGTATTGAAATTCAAAACAAAATTTTAACAAAAAGCTATAATATTAAAATATTAAATTAAATAGAAAATTTTAAT
Source organism: Ipomoea batatas (assembly GCA_002525835.2). Taxonomy (NCBI): domain Eukaryota; kingdom Viridiplantae; phylum Streptophyta; class Magnoliopsida; order Solanales; family Convolvulaceae; genus Ipomoea; species Ipomoea batatas. The sequence goes on from CM008344.1 coordinate 6,749,135, forward strand.
GTTGTGTAATTAGAATAAATTCGACATATTTATTTTAAATTTGAATTTTTTACTTTATTTTAATATAATATTTTTATTTTATATAATTTGCCCAAAATGTACAGGTACAAAACTCCATTGAAAAATAGTAAATTTGATTTAGTTTGACACTACCAAAAAAAGATTCGTAGTTTTCACTTTACATACATTTTCCAATAAAAACTTTCGTGTTTATTTTATTTCCAAAAATTTATCAATATTTACTTTTTGAGTTTATGCTAGCTCATTTCACATTGACGGTAAATATGTTACCGGAGTATTTTGAGTATTATTAATTGGTGTTGAGTACAATGTTGAGTGCAGTGTTCAGTACATTGTTCAGTACAATTGTGAGCCCTAGTCTAGAAATGTCTTTCCCTCTCTACAAGTGTAGCGTCCTTTAATATTCCTCAGTGCAACGATTCTCAGCTTCACCTTTATTAGCAGTATTAATGCTGGGGAGCCGTTGAGTGGTGGGTAGTAGTAATGCTGGGGGAGCCGTTGAGTGGCTCCTCATCAATGCGTAATAATGCTTGTTTGACGTCCGTTCAGTTGTCTTCGGGTCCTGCCCATATTTCCGGGTCGAGTGCTGATGCCCAATTATCTTGTCTACAATATATAGACAAAAATTTGTAAGTCACGAATTTGATTCTTGCAAATATCATTTTGGTTGAACCTCTCGGACATGCTTTTCTTGATGTGGTACGGTTGACCTCAATTAGTTAATACGCAAAATTAGAGTTTACCTAATATGCACTTTCAGATAATATATGTTGTGGTTCCCTATAATAATAATAATAATAATAATAATAATAATAATAAAATTGTAATATGCGAAGGTATTTCTTGGAGTGCATAGGTGACGTGAAACATCCAAATGATAGGAGCTCAATTTCCACCACACAACCTAATCATCATAGCAAGCCTTCATTATATCTAGATAGACCTATGCATACACATATATATTATCATCATCAAACTTCAATTCTCTAGAACCCATATATTTCTGGATCCATTATATTCTTCAGCTCAAAATTCAACA
>CM008344.1:6752256-6763312 GCA_002525835.2 Ipomoea batatas
ATCTGCTGATTGCCAAACAAGACCAATTTATTGTCGCATCGCAATTGACAACCTTTTGTAAGACTTTATAAACTTTTAACTGTTGAAAACTTACAAGTCAACATGTAAAAAGAATATGTTTACATCAGATTGCGAGATAATGAATTGTAAAGATAAGCATCACCTTATATTATAGAATTTTTATATTTTTCATCTCCGAACACGTCATCACATGAGCTATACACTAAGACGGATGATGTGTAAAGAGATTGGCATTAATAATTTGCCCAAATTTTGAAATAAGAAGGTTCTTTGACAAATATCAAAAACTATGCACTACACAAATCTAACACGTATTCTTTAATTAAATCAGCGATAAATATCCAAAAATCCAGGTCAGATTTTGCATGTTAATTACAACCGACAACTGTCCGTCACCTTCAGGAACCAAACTCAATCCAGTACACAGCGTTACCCCCAGCCCCCGGTTTTCCTTGCACGCCACGCCGGTTAGCATCTCCGGTCGCCGGTAGTTTCGTATAAAACCAGAGGATTCTCTAGTCAACAGTTTATCCAATAATCCATCAAACAACTCTCCTATAAAACTCGAGGACTTTGAGGCTATATATATATGCTCTTTCTCGAAACCGCGTTTTCGTGTCGGGAATTACATGAGTGGCGGCGGCGGTCGGGCGGCGATAAGGGTGGTTCAGGGGATGAATAAGGAGCAGCTGGTTCCCAAGTACGGCGGCGATCACTCGGCGGGATTCAATTCGGCTCTTAAGGACACCGCTTGCGGCGGCGACGTCGGTGGTTCGATGCATGCCAGGAGGTTTTCCGGCGTCGTTGATTCTTGCGCTTTGAAGGCTTCTAAAGCCGACCAGAAACTGAAACATCAGGCTGAGGAATCTCTCCGGACCGTCATGTACCTGAGCTGTTGGGGGCCGACATAGCATCCGTATAAGGCTCATCTTGTTTGTTTGTTTCTTTATTACTTAAAAAAAAAAAATTAATCTCCATTTTATTTTGTTTTACAAAAGGAATTGGAATATGTAATATTATCTCATGCAAAGGACCATGATTTTAATCATCTCGAATAAAAAACATTATTAGAAAAATGTTACAATTAGAATAATGAAAATTAAATACCTAACTCTTATAAATATAAAGATAGTCTAACCAGCTAAATGATTAGTAACAAGATCTTGAGATTAATTAGTTTGTGCCAAGTTTTAAGGTAATTGTATTCTGAATGCTTAAACATGAAAGCAGTATGAAGATTGAACATCTCATACACACTCCAGGTGTGTTATGCTAGTTTATCTTGACTTTTGGAGATTTTTAAAGAGTTAATTTCCAAAATGGTCCTCTGCTTATGACAAGTTCTCAAATTGGTCATATGACTTTTCTATTGCATCCAAACTAGTCCTCCGACTATTGAAATTTAAGTCATATTAGTCATCCATTAGCATTGGCGTTAAAATAGAGCGCAAAATGAAAAATTCATTATTTTAATCATATTATGACTCCATTTTTGCATATTGAGAAGCTTTTTAGTAAAAACAAATTTTAATTTGTATTGAAATTCAAAACAAAAATTTAACAAAAATCTATAATATTAAAATATTAAATTAAATAAAAAATTTTAATTTTGTCTAATTGGAATAAATTCGACATATTTATTTTAAATTTGAATTTTTACTTTATTTTAATAGAGTATTTTTATTTTATATAATTTGCCCAAATATATATGTACAGAACTCAATTGAAAAATAGTAAATTTGATTTAGCTTGGCACTACCAAAAAAAGATTCGTAGTTTTCACTTTACATACACTTTCCAATAAAAACTTTCGTGTTTATTTTATTTCCAAAAATTTATTAATATTTACTTTTTGAGTTTATGCTAGGACATCTCACATAAATCAATAGTGGTATGTAACATTTTACCATTTTTTTTAAAAAAAATTTATCACATTACATTTCTAACTTTTATTTTCTTGACAAAATTAATCATCTATTTAGATTTATGTCATTCCACTACAATAATCAAATACTAAAAATTCTTTTATTTAAAAGATATTTGATTCCCGCTTATTTCTGATATTGTCATTTGTTCTTGCAATTATTTCAATATTTTAGTAGTTGTAATTATTTAAATATTAATCAATTGTAATAAATGTGATCATTGAGCCTAAAAAACATTCTCCTCACTCATATCTTTCCAATATTTTTTGCGAGTATAACAATTTCACCGCTTTGATCATTAACTTTAAATTTTATCCAATAAAAAATTTAACTATTAGATTTATATATATTAACCTTGTACTAAAAGTACATACCTTTTAAATAACTACATGTCTACATGTCTACAATAGACAAAAATTTGTAAGTCACGAATTTGATTCTGGCAAATATCGTTTTGGTTGAACCTCTCGCACATGCTTTTCTTAATGTGGTACGGTTTACCTCAATTAGTTAATATGCAAAATCAGAGTTTACCTAGTATACAGTTTCGGATAATATATGTTGTGGTTTTCAATAATAATAATAATAATATTGGCGAGCTGTCGTAGGCTCCCAAATTAGAACCTTAAACACGTAGTAGTGAGAGTAAGGGTTGATCCCACGAGGAGTAACTAGTTTAACTTATGTGTTAAGCAACGAGGGGGTTTGAAATGAAATTGACGTTCAAAATAAGTAAATGAATAAATAAATAAATAAGAACAGAAAAGATGATAGTCAAGCCAAAGTTTACGAAAGAAATCAATTGAATTTTCAACACTTGGTCTAAGAAAATATTCACCACCGGATCTTAATTACTGTTCATCGACTACAAGAAAAATTCACTTGCATAAGCATTCATTGTGGAATTCAATCCTGTTTTTCCTTAGTCATAGGTAATCAAACACAAGCGGTATTAACTACCCCTAACTATCAAATAACACAAGACAAGCGCTTATGTTTAACTTGACAGCAGCATTAAAACTAGAAAAACCAACGAAACTAAACAACATAAACACAAGCGGTTATGTTTAATTTAGATTAATACTCTTTCTATGATAAAATTAACACTAAGCCGTGATAAAATTAATCATAGTTGCTACTTAGAAAAGAAAATCAATTATAAGAATCACTTTCTAATCTAGCTATGAATTGAATCAAATAATTAACTACCAGGCCTCTTAGTCATTAAATGAAACAACCAATTAAGAAAATAATACAGAAGAATATTAAATACTCATTGCAGATAAATTAACCCAATAAAGCAGAATTTTGTCTCTCAGTATAGAGAACCGGGGTTCACATAATCTTGACCAAGTTTAAGAATTAGCCTCGCAGGGCCATGAACCAGAAAACTTAACAGGAAAAGAAAATATTGTAAACTGTAGAAAAATATAAAATAAAGCAGATAGTCTGATTCTCTCAGCTACAGAAAATCACTGCTATTTATACACTCCTAATCCCAACAAAAACTCTTAAATTGAGGAAAATAATTAATCTAAAAATTAATATGAACATCAAAAATAAACCCAAATGGTGGAATTATTTCTTGCCATCCAATTCCCTACTTTCATTGTTGACCGACGCTTCCCTCTCCAAAATTCCGATGAATCGCCTACGGAATCTGCGCTGCTGTTGTCGACGAAATCTCCTCTGCTCCTTCGTACGTACGTACGAGCTGCGCAAGAACCAGACAAATCAAAATATTTGAATTCCTTTTGTTTATTTAGTAAGATTAATTAGTTATATACTTGGGCTCTAATTCATTAAATAATAGTAATAATAATAAATGGACTTATTAAAGAACACTAACTCTTATTTGGTCCAATAACTAAAAACTAAAAATCTAAACCTTAATCATGCCCAATAATTATTATAAAATATTTATTATAACTAATCAACTATTTATTCTAAAAATATTAAAATAAAGTAAAATAAAAATTAATAAATATAAATATACTATAAAAACCTACATAAATTAAAGTGTAAAAATATACTTGTCAAATATAATATGGGAAGGTATTTCTTGGAGTGCATAGGTGAGGTGAAACATCCAAATGATAGGAGCTCAATTTCCACCACACAACCTAATCAGATCGGCATAGCAAGCCTCCATTATATCTAGATAGACCTATACATACACATATATTATCATCATCAAACTTCAATTCTCTAGAACCCATATATTTCTGGATCCATTATATTCTTCAGCTCAAAATTCAACGAATTAAACATAAAATCATGAATGCACTCAAGCTTTACAAGCTGGGAAATCAGCATGCGTTGCTTTCATGGAGTTATTCAGCCGCCTCAAGAGTACCGCGTGCTTACACTGTTGTTGCGCCGCCGCTCAAGAGGCCGAGAAATAATCTCCGAGTAAAAGCGAGTAGTGCCGGCGCCGGCGCCGGCGGAGAAGGACAGAATTCTAGCCGGCGTACTTTCTTGACGCTTGAAGAAGCCGGCCTGGTTGAAATCTCCGGCCTCGACGCTCACGAGCGCTTCCTCTGCCGTTTAACGGTACGTATTCGCTTGCGTCATATCTTCCTGCCATTATTATTATTATTATATAATTGCAATTGAAAGTTTATTACTCCATTTAATTTGGTTGTGAGAGTTAATTATATATGAGATTTTTCATTTAAAATTTATAGTATGAGTAATGGTTACATTGATCTTATGAGATTTGTGTTATTTCGAATCTGTCTAGATTGCTCATAATTGACTTGTTTAGACTCCAATTTAATAAGTTGTCCATGGCGGATTGGTTTAAACCAACAAAGTCAATAGGCAACTCCATCAAAAGTCGAACTTGAAATTTTGAGTTATCAAATCAATTATCTGACTAACTTAGTTAGGGTTACTCCAAATTTATTATATTTTATCACACAATTTGTGAATGACCAATAGTACTTAAAAAAAAAAAAAAAAACTCATGTAATAAAAAGCGGCAAAACTTTGATATAGTAACTTTAATATTTTACTCTGTAATATTTATGTTTTAAATTTTATGTTACAGATATCATCACTAAATTTACTGAAAGTAATATCAGAGCAAGAAGGTTGTCCAATCGAGGAGCTGAATGCAGGAAGAATATGTGATTGGTTTTTGAAAGACAAGCTCATGAGAGAGCAGAATTTGGAGTCTGCAGTTCTTCAATGGGATAGCTCTGAATTCCAATTTTAATACCCTCATTTAAAAAAAAAATTATATATTTTTCTTTGCTTTTTGTCAATCTAAACATGCTTTTATTTACTTATTTATTTAATTTTGATATGGTGCAAATATGCCTCTATAATTTTTATTTTTATTTTTTACATTTATGCTTTTATTAGTAAATAACTAATTAATAGTAGAAAATTCCTTCTATTTTTTTTAAAAAATATTTTTATTTACTTTTTGTCTATCTACAGGATATTGTGGTGTTCATGGCTAATTTTACACTTGCTTTTTGCTTACTTAGTTTCCAGTGGCCTTGATTCAAAACAATCAATTACAAAATACAAATATTTTGATATTAATTTGCTAAATTTTAACAGTTTGAATACAATTTGATGAATATATTAGAAATGGAGCAAGGAGGACTCAAGTGAACTTGGGGCCATGAGGTAGAACCCCGTGATCAACCCGGGTGGCCCAAGGAGAGCCCATGCCTCGACCCACCAGGCCCCAAGCCGCGACCCAGCGCCTCGGCTGGGGGGTGCTCAGCTTGGGGTGCCTGGGGGTGCTGGACAGGGTGCCCGAGGGTGCTCGACTAGCTAGGGTGCCCGGGGTGCTCGGGAGGGTGCCCAGGGGGTGCTCGGACGGACGAGGTCCAAGTTTGTTGCAACCAACCCCCCTTTTTAGGGGCAGTTAGGGAGTTTAGTATATGTATAAATGCCTTTGCGCGTTGTTGTCTCATTAAGACATTCATATATACCCTCGTCCTAATCTACTCTTGTAATAGCATTACATTCACTTTGTAATAGCTTCACAACTACAACTTAATACAACATTTGGTCTCTGTGACCCTACTGCACTTGTTCGCCTATTTTCCTATCCCTTTATTATTTCCTATTATTATCGGATTTATTAATTCGGGTCCCCAAATTAATTAAATCCATCATATTATGCATAATTATTATGACAAAACACAAATATTCCTATCCCTTTATTATTTCCTATTATCGGGTTTATTAATTTGGACACCGAGTTAATTAAATCCATAATACTATGCATAATTATTATCACAAAACACAAATATTTGAGGGGTTTTAAATAACCAATAAGTTTTAAATGATTAGATATAATTATTCTATTCTTCTTCTCTAAAAGTAGACATAGTATTTGGGAGCTAATGAGACTCAATCTCTAGTCTCTTCTCTCAAATTTCACTCTTGTTGTGACCAGTTGAGCTACATATGCAGGCTAGATACAGTTATTCACAAGCCATAAATGTTTAGGACTTTGTTGTCATGATCAGACACTATCGAAAATGGAATAACATTACTGGTGATAAGCCTATACACATACACCTTTGTCGAGTAAGTCCTTTTATTCCTAGAATTACCTAGAACCCTAGCATGAGTATAGCTATTCCGAAGGAGGGAGAAGCGGATGAGAGGGTCAAGGGTGGAGGGGTGTAGCTATTCTTAAGTTATGGCTATTTTTGGTTATCAGCTGATCCGTTGATTTTTAGCGGATTTGACCATTTTAGCAGTTTGACTAATTAAGTCAAACTGCTAAAGAAGATATTTGGTTAATAGCTTTTTCAATTAGCGAATCGCCATCTAAACCGCCAAGTTTGACACGCTAGGGAGAGCAGCGTTTAACACCGCAATTCCCTTTTTTTTTTTTTTTATTAATTTTATTTTCAAAGTTCTAATTTGTCCTTTATTTCTCAAATCTTCTCTCAGTCGCTATTTGGTTCTCTCCTCTTAGTCCGATTTCTCTCCGTCGCAGATCTACTTCTCTCAGTTTCAAATCTACTCCCAGGCCAAAAATTGCTCACGGGCTACATACTCTGCGCACCTCTGTTTTCGGCAAGCTTTCCGGCAGGCTACGGTGGATCGTATCTTCGACCTAGGGTTTATGTGAGTTACGCATCCATTGTTTTCTGAGGTACGATTTCTGATTCTCTATTTTCCAGGTGTTCTCGTTTTGTTTCTACATGAATGTGACATTTTTGCACTTTGAATCCTGCAACTTTGTTGTATATTTACGGTGCTTTGAATGGAGATTTGCTAGTGTATTCTTTTAATTTGTTGACATTTTTGTGCTTTGATTCCTGCGAGTTTGTTGATGTAATGTGTCTATGTATGCACTAAGGTAGTGTGTAATGTGTCTATTGTATGTATGCAGTAGAGGTTTTTGTACTGCAGAGAAAGGGAGACAGTGAGTGTGTACAAATAAAATGGTATGTAAGTGATTATTTTGTGGTACAAATATATGTGAGTTCCACTTCTGATTTGAGTCGGGGTCAAAGTGAATTTTGAACTTTTCATATTGAGACAAAAAATTGATATACTGTACACTCAAAACATATAATGAGTGAATAAAAAATTGATTTTCAAAATAAACCCATTAAAGTTGGAAATTAAAATGAGGATGGAAAGGATTTGAATAAGCACTTATATAATATATAAGAACCGTTTAGAAGAAAGTTGAATGCCAAGCACCTTGTGCTCAAATGGCATGTAGTGACCTCCCTCAAATGATGAAAGGTCATGAGTTCGAGCCTCAGTGGAGGAGATATCGAAAAATTGACTCTTTGTGCTTCAATAGGTTGAGAAAAGTATAGATGAACAGGTACTACAAACAATGTTAATTCCAATTTATATTTTAAGAATTAAGATTAAGTTGTCAGATTTGTTTTAGCTGTTAATGTCATAGTTTAATGTTATTAAATTCATCATCTCCTACAAATAACCTTGTTGTTGGTAGATGTTTGAGCAGTTGATTTTGAACTCTCAAAATCTTTGTTTTCTCTCTTCCTACGAGACAATTTGCCAACACTTCCATAAAAGGAATGGATTGCTTGCCTGTTGTTCAAGTTCACTGAGCTTTTAATTTGAGTGCTCAAACTTTAAGATGTGATCCCTTTTATCTTGGGAGACTGACGCTACAACGCTCCTAGCACACTTTAGAGGTAGCAAATCAATTTTAAGAAAAATGTATTTTACACATACACGACTTGGATCTTTCCTCTTGTTCATTCGAATTATTTTCCAAAAATTAGAACCCTATGTTTATATATATATATATAGAATTACAATCATATAAGACAACATATTTAGGTGAGAAATAAGAATTAATTCTGGGCGTCCATCTTGGGGTGTTTGATGGCTGAGATTTTATCCTTGTTTTTTCCTTTATATGGTTATTATTAATTGTTGGGGTGTTTAATGTAATTTTGTATGTGTTTATTTTTGTTTAGAATTCTATTGCTTTATTATGAGTAATTTTAGGAGTTTTAATTTAAGTAAGATTGCATTTTCTTCTTTTGTTCAAAGAATTGCGTTTTTCTTCTGTGGTCTAGAGACGCCGGTTCTTCATCTTTGTTCCTCAAGCATGGATTGCATTAATGAAGGTATGCATTCCTTAATTTTTTAGCTTTTTTTTTTTACTGTTTGATTATGCTTTTTATTTCGTTGGTCTGTGCATGAGTTTTAATGTCAGTGTTTGTTTTCTTCGCTTTTTAGGGTGGTAGTGTCGTTTTGAATTTTTTTGGTTGTTAATGTTGTTGTTCTCCCGTTTGATTGCTTACAATGTTGTTCTCTCATTTTCTAGAAATCTTTTTTTTTTTCACGTCACTGTGCGCATATCTGTTTTTTACTGTGTGCATGTGTGTTCTCTGATCATGGTGTCCATTAATTTTGTGGTTTTTCTTTAGTATACTGTTTGGGGGTAGTGTCGTTTGTAGAATCGTTTGCTGTGGTATTTCGAGGTTGTGTATTTCTTTTTACCAGATTTTCCACCGTGTGTTTTTCTTGAGCATTTTTTTTATTCTAATTTTTTGATGTGCACATATTAGCCAAGTATATTGCACACAATCGCTTGTTTTCGTAGTAAGAATTTAATTATGTCACACACTATGTGCATATCTATATTCGGCTGTGTGCATGTGTGTTCTATATTCATAGTGTCCGTTAGTTTTTTGAGATTTTTTATGTTATATTGTTTGTAGAGTATTATGGGTTGTGAAGTCATTTGTTGTGTTATTCTTGAGGTTGCATACTTATATTTACCATATTTCCCTACATTCTTGTCCGTTGAGTCATTTGTTGCTCTTGCAGGAGATAGCGCGGATCGTGTTATGGAGTTGTCCCGGGTTTTGAAGGACCTCAAACTCTCTTTTGCCAATGCCGATACTGGTCTTGGTACGTCCGTTGGTAAATCTGTTGTTATTCGGGCATTTGGTAGTGTGCTCACGTCTCTTGATATTGTTATCCACCCCCAACCATTGCTAAGAATAAGAGTTTTGGGAAGCAATTCAAATTGTCAAAAGAGATTGCTGCAGAGAAAACATCAAAGTCAACACGAGAGTGCAAGACTTGTCATAAATTTGAGGGTCATAATAGTCGCAACTGCCCTCTAAAGGCGTATTGTCACTTTTTTACTTGTGGGTTTTTTTAAGACTTTGTATTTTTTTTTATGTGAGTTGGATTATCTGTATGGGTTTAATCTAAAATATTAAATATTGGTATTTAGTCTATGCTCTATGTTTTTACACCCATGTATTACTGTATGGAGTTGTATATAGATGATTGGTCCTGTGTGTGCACCTACCTTAAGTAGTGTGTGCATGTCAGTGTGCACCCATGTGCTGAAAACCACGTAGGTGTGTGCCATTAAGAATTACATGTAGGTGTACACACTAAAGAATTTCATTGTGTGCCGTCTAGATACATTAGAGGTGTACTGCATATAAATTAAATCCCATTATCGGGTAACATGTTGATCAACAATTGGATTAACATTTTGGCTTTAATAAGGATAATTAAATATGTCAATCATGTTAGCCATATTGCCCTGGAGGCGTAATGTTACTTTTGTAGTTGTGCATGTTTTTAGGACTTTGTATTCAGTGATGAGACTTGGATTACACCAGGTTGTTTAATTTGAATATTTTAATTTGTTTGCTAGCCTAAGCATGTGCACGTATTGCGATTAGGGTGTGCATGTCAATGTTCTCTAACATGTGTGTGCACCTACTACTAGCACTATGTGCATGTACTAGAGGCAGTGCGTGCATGATAGTCTTAACTCATGCGGTGTTCAGTACGTGGGTGTGTGCACCACAATCCAGTACATACTAGTTTGTTTCTTCAATTTTTGTGTTGTGCACTAAAAGTTCATTCAACTTTTGGATAAATGCAAAGTGTTCTTCGGTTATATGCGTGCACCTACTTATTGTATGATGTGCATGTTAGTTAAACTCGGGTGCTGCTTAGTTAGTGAGTTTGTGCACCCCTGATATGGACTGTCGTACATACTCGTATGGGTCATTCTGCGTCACCACCACAACAATACGTTTTGATTTCAAAAATACGTCTACACTACTATATAAGCCTGTTCCATACCCACTGTTTTCACCTCCAGTTCTTAATACATTGTTCCCATAAAAAACTATTACTAACTAACCCAAAAAAAAATTCTACTTTAATATCATGTTGGGTGCCTTTAGGATCAATTGGTGGTGACATATTGACCTCGTTGGCCCCACTTCTTCCTCTCATTGCCACTAGGTTTTGTGTTGTTCAATGAATTTGCCGGAATATTCCTTCATTCACAGTCACGTAATCCGTCTCCTCAATAAGATGTTTTAGGTCTACCACAATGTTCTTCAAGGTCGTCATCGTTTGGGTGACTCACTCTTCAAATGGCTGCAATTATGGAAAAAAAATACACATGTTAACAACAACTGCACTTCACTGTAATTGAATTTCGGAAACCCAACTCTAGTTAACCCTATGTGCAATTACATACCTTGTGTGTGCACTTTCCAACCTCACTGTGTGCCATGAACTTTAAGTGCAACAGACGAAATACACATATTAGTTTGAAAAATGCATGATTTCACCCTGTGCATGTGTGC
>CM008344.1:6765195-6779417 GCA_002525835.2 Ipomoea batatas
TTGTTCGTTTTACAAATGCTCACAGATATACCATTTAAAATAAAGGGTAACTATGTTTTTCGATTTTTATTCAATTTCTATTTTAAATCAAACATTTGTAATACAATTTCTAAAACTTTTTCATCTTACTAACCAAACAAATTTAGATTCTATTCATTGTCCATTCTATTCCCTACGAAATATATTTTTATTCTTCCAAAATTCGTTAAGTGAACCAAACCTGCAATAGCTGACGACCTAAATAGTAATATACATAGAGTACTTTCATGTGTGTGTGTGTGTGTTGGATAAGAGCTAGAGATTAGAGACTAGACTTGTCCTCAACCTATAAAGGAAGGCACCTTTGCTAGCATCTTCAACCAACGAACATGAAGAGACTGACACAAAAACAAAAACAATAGTTGTGTACGAAAATTGGTATTAATTAAACATGAAGATCAAAACTATCATTGTACTAATACTCGTGGGACCAAAATTGATATTTGCTCAAATTAAAAATAAGCTTGCCCATATATGATCAATCTAGAGTCCCCTCAAACATATTGCATTCAGTTTTTATTACAATAATTGGTTTTAGTAAATTGTCCATCCTCTAGAAGATTTCCTTCTATTTTGTAGTATAAATATATGTGAGGTTCACTTCTTATTTGTGTCGGATCAAAGTGGATTTGAACTTTTTATAGTGAGACAAAGAAATTGATATATTGTACAAGCATTTTATTTAATGCAAGAAACATTTAAAGTGATTCAAAATGTTGAGGAAGCACGCTGCTTGCACGCTTTGAGAATTGAAACATCCTTGAGCACTTAAAATGTGATTGGGATAAAGATCATTGGTAAGACACGAACAACGATCCTTATTGTGAAAATGACAAGGACTCTTGGTCGGATGAGAACGGCGACCCTTATCCTGACAAGGACAAACACCCCTGATTGAATGAAGACTGGGCCCTTAACATGTTGACCGAGTTCAATAAAGAAGTTCTAGCCCTTGACTACCTTTCTCTATTGATGAGGACTCTCCTTCTATTCATTGGTTGAGGAACCGAGCAAAGTTAATTGCAAAAATGCAAAACAGAATAGCCATTAGGGTAAACTGCAAACTAATTAAGAGAATAATTATGCGATTATATGTATTCAATTAGGCGATTAATTAGTAGAACAGCAGTCTAGCAAATACGAATCTGCAAAAGCATTAAGCATATATGTAATCACTAATTGGGATTAATAAATTAATTGCAAACGTGCAATACAGAATAGCCATTAGCCCATTAGGCAAATTGCAAACTAATAAAGAGAATTTTTATGCTATTACTCCTATTAGGGATTTATCAAATATGAAATATCAATCAACATTTTTATGAAATTAGCCATTAGAGAAAACTAATTAAGAGAATAAATTGATGAATAATGAAGATTGGTTGAGGTTTGAACCTGAGGGTTGAAGCTATAAATCTATAATGGACAATGGTGGTCCGGTGGGTATCGGAGACACGGTCATTGCACGGAGGCACGGTCCATGCACGGAGGATCGGAGAAATGGAGAATAGCCGGTGGAGTTGTGGAGGCAAGAGCTCAAGCGCTGCGCGCGGTCTGTGGACTGAGGAGTCGAAGCAAAGAGCCAGAGACGAAACTGTCTAGTGACGAAGAATTGAAGAAACAACAAATGAAATAGCCCCAAATTGAAGAAACGTCGTTTTGGGGCTATTTCATTTGTTGTTTCTTCAATTCTTCGTCACTAGACAGTTTCGTCTCTGGCTCTTTGCTTCGACTCCTCAGTCCACAGACCGCAACGCTTGAGCTCTTGCCTCCACAACTCCACCGGCTATTCTCCATTTCTCCTCCGTGCATGGACCGTGCCTCCGATCGCCTAGTCACCCATCGGACCACCATTGTCCATTATAGATTTATAATTTCAACCCTCAGGTTCAAACCTCAACCAATCTTCATTATTCTTCAATTTATTCTCTTAATTAGTTTTGCCTAATGGCTAATTTCATAAAAATGTTGATTGATATTTCATATTTGATAAATCCCTAATAGGAGTAATAGCATAAAAATTCTCTTTATTAGTTTGCAATTTGCCTAATGGGCTAATGGCTATTCTGTATTGCACGTTTGCAATTAATTTATTAATCCCAATTAGTGATTACATATATGCTTAATGCTTTTGCAGATTCGTATTTGCTAGACTGCTGTTCTACTAATTAATCGCCTAATTGAATACATATAATCGCATAATTATTCTCTTAATTAGTTTGCAGTTTGCCCTAATGGCTATTCTGTTTTGCATTTTTGCAATTAACTTTGCTCAGTTACTCAACCAATGAATAGGAGAGTCCTCATCAATAGAGAAAGGTAGTCAAGGACTAGAACTTCTTTATTGAACTCGATCAACATGTTAAGGGCCCCAGTCTTCATCCAATCAGGGGTGTTTGTCCTTGTCAGGATACGGGTCACCGTTCTCATCCGACCAGGAGTCCTTGCCATTTTCACAATAAGGATCGTTGTTCGTGTCTTACCAAAGATCTTTATCCCAATCGCAGTTTAGGTGCTCAAGGATGTTTCAATTCTCAAAGCATGCAAGCAGCGTGCTTCCTCAACATTTTGAATCACTTTAAATGTTTCTTGCATTAAATAAAACGCTTGTAATTGCTTATCCAATCCATTGTTTAATGGAAAAGGAGTGAATGATTAACAATAATTTGTACTAATTTGCTCGTGATTATGTAAAATCTTTCATTATGGGACTGAAAGGGTACTTACGGTCCAACATTCTATTTAACATTTTGGCACGTCGATTGCTAATTTTACAAATGCTCAGTGATATACCATTTAAAATAAAGGGTACTTATATATGCTTTTCGATTTTTATTCCATTTCTATTTTAAACCAAACATTGAAATACAATTTCTAAAGTTTTTCCTCTTACTAACCAAATAATAGAATAAAATTTAGATGCTCATTCTCTAGTTCTAGCTAGTTCAACGAGAGTAATATAATATAGTTTGAGTATGCAACTATATTATTGTAAATCCATTTTATCTTGAGATATTACATTATAATGCTCCTAACACCCTTATCTTGAGAAGTAGCGAATAGATTATAAGGAAAGTGTGTGTTATAGACGACTTGAATTTTCCTTATTTTCATTATTGTTGTTAATTACTTTGTGATTATTTCTAAGAATTTTAAATCCCGTTATTTTATTTTATATTTTGATTTATCAACTTATTTAGAGCGAGCCAACAAAAAATTCAAATTTCAACCGCTAAACATGTCAAATTTTAAAATTTCGATCGCTTTCAACTGGGGGAGTATCAAATGCTTTTCTTATAGTGAAATAGTATCGAGAAGGATTTAAAATAAATTGAGAAGGGTAAATACCAATTTTGGTCACACGAGTATTAGCAAAATGATAGCTAGTTTTGGCCCACATGTTTAATTAGTACTAATTTTCATCTAAGACTATTCCTTTTGTGCCAAAATTGATCACGTCGGCTACCCTTTTTGGCTAAAACATGCAGATTGTGTAATTTGTAAAGGTATTTTAGTTTCATCCTTTCATGTATAATATGCCAATTCCATAAATGTATAAACTCCCATCCAAAATATGTCAAGGCATTTGTACTCCATTATCGCCACCACGTCTAGGTGAGGGTTCCTCGGAGGATGACTTTGCGGGTGCACGTGAACCGACAAGCTAATGAACAAGATGACGAGCGGAATCGGGGACTCCTCCAATCATCGTCGTCGACACCTACACCTACGAGCTATGCGGAGTCTCCTGAACGGGCAAAGGCGAAGCCATCCTTTGCGAGACCCTCACCCGAACGTACGTGGTGGAGATAATGCAGCACAAATGCCTTGCATATTTTGGATGGGAGTTCATACATTAACGGAATATGCATATTATACATGAATGGGCGAAAATACCCTTATGAATTACACAACCTGACATTTCTAGCTGAAGGGCTAACCCCGTGACCAATTTTGACACAACAACTATAGTTGTGTATGAAAATTGATAGTAATTAAACATGTAGATCCAAATTATCATTTTACTAATCCTTATGGGACCAAAATTGATATTTGCTCAAATTAAAAATAAGCTTGCCCATGATCAATCTAGAGTCCCCTCAAACATATTACATTCAAGTTTTTATTAAATAATTGGTTTTAGTAAATTGTCCATCCTCCAGAAAATTTCCTTATATTTTGTTTATGCAAGTCAAGTATTCAAAATGCAAAATAAGATAATAATAAAAATAAATAAATAAATAAAATTTTCCTTATTCCCATTAACAATAAATTAATCTTGAAAATTTTGCAATTTTGAATATAACTCCATTTATTTAATACTGTACTCCGTAAATTTTTTTTTTTTTTTTAAAAAAAAAAAGCACCAACGCTGCAAGTTCCCCCCACCAAGGTTGATGGTCGATTCTTCTGACCCCTAGAAATTTTCACGGTCCATTCTCACCACTTCGAATTGTTTAATTTACAGAAATGTAATAACTAATCTCGCAATTATATTTAACTAATTCATTAATTATTATATATCCCATTCAAGCAATTATATTCCTCGTAGATTAGAAGCCATTTACATTATCTTCTTCAGAGTCAACTTTCAATTCTCCTACGCCATGGCCGGCAATTTCATTTTGAGTGCAATTGATCTTGAATGGGTCATATCTTCCTAGAATTTTAATTTCCTAAGTGACGAGAAAATTTTGTAATTATTAGCTTGTGATGTATATGGATAAATTTTATTTGTATGTAATAGTTCATAAATCTTTAAAAAATATAAATTTTGCGCATTAACAGGGCGTTTGGTTGGAGCGAATTAAATTTCATTCCCACTTAGGGTGTGTTTGGAAAGCAGGAAAATGACTTCTGGAAAATGTTTTCTGGAAAATGAGTCATTTTCCGGAAAATAGTTTGATTTCCTGTGTTTGGTTGCATTCTGGAAAACTGTGTTTGTGTGTTTGGTTCATTTTCCGGAAAATGAATAGAAATGTATATTTTTATTATTTTATTTAAAATATAAATATATATAAATCAATAATATTTATTATAAACAAATAAATACATAATAATAAATAATAATAATAATAATTAAATTTTTTTTTTTAAAAAAAAAAGAGGTGTCGCTCGCTCTGAAACCAGAGCAGTGGTTGCTGCTCTGGTTTCCGGCGAAACCAGAGCAGCGACCCTTCTTTGTATTTTTTTTATTATTATTATGGCTCTGGTTTCCGGCAGACCTGCCGGAAACCAGAGCCGGCGGACTGGTTTCCGGCGGAAACCAGTCCGCCGAACTCAAACAATGCCATTTTCCCTGGGCGGAAAATGACTTCCGCCCAAATTTGGCGTAAGTCATTTTCCGCCAAAAGGGCATTGTTTTCCCCAGTCAACGGAAATCAATTTCCGTTGACTGGGTTTTCCAACTGCAGCCAAACACTCAAAGCCCGAAAAATGATTTCCAGAAATCATTTTCCGGGCTTCCAAACACACCCTTAATTCCCACATAATTCCGAAGGCAACTAAACTCCTTCGTTTGGTTGGAGGGCCCTCATTTTCATGGAATTAGAATCCCATGCCCCCCATTGGAATTTTAATTCCATGGATTTTAGGAATAAAAAAAATGATACTTCTGAGACAAAATTATCCCTCTCTTTTTTAACTTAAAAATTGATGCATGATCTTCTCTTTTAGCTAATACCATGTATTATCTTTGACAACTATCAACAAGAAAGTTGTTCCTGAGCAAGCAATAATCATTATAGGTCAACTTTAATCAAGTATGTTTTCTCAAAACTCTCAAATTTTTTTACAATATGTCTAGTTCAAGAGATACGGTATATGAGTGGTATTTGAATTTAATATGTTATATTTTTTGTGTACTTGTCATTTAATAATAATAATAATAATTACAATGGGTATTTTGGACTTTATACTACTTATTCCCTTTCAATTCCATATATACCAAACATTGAAATTGAAATTCCTAGTAATTTTATTCCCTCCAACCAAACACTGAAATTTAAACTCCCACTTTATTCCACGTTATTCTTTTCCCATGGAATTATAAATTATTTTCCCACTTAATTCCTTCCCTCCAACCGAACGCCCTGTAAGAAGAGTCGATGCAACAAGTTTGATTGAAATGGTGTTGACAAAAATTAAAATTATGATTATCTATTTTTGAGAATCATAATTTACCCACTCGACTTCTATTCGAGAAGAATTCTAATTTTTAATAGCCATGGTCCAGGTCTAATACCAGTTCATCTTTTTAGGTTCAGGTTCACGAATTGACAATCCGAACCTTCTTATTATTTTTTATCTTCTCATGTATTTTTTCAATAAATTAATACATATTACAATTATCACAGTTCTCGCCCAACCGAAGTTCTTCATCCTCGTTAGGATAACAGTCATTGTCTACATTCGATCAGGGGTCTATGTCCTTATTAGGCGAAGGGCCCTTGAGCCCCTTGTCTGTGTCCCACAAAAGATCTTTATCCCAAACATATTTTAAGTGCTCAAGAATGTTTTAGTTAAGCGGCATGAATCTTCAACCTCTTGAATAACTCTAAATGTTGCTTTAAATAAACACTTGTAATTATTTATTCAATCCATTGTTTGATGGCAAATGAGTAAATGATTATAAATAATTTGTACTTATCGCTTGTGGTTATATAAAATCCTCAAAATAAGCAAGTGATAAAGACACAAACGTCTTGGAGAGTACACAAAAATTTCTAATCAAGCTTAGTTTACAACGTTCTTGCTTTTATCATTGTTTGGTTGATAGAAGCCTAACCACACAAGTTATTTGGTTTATGTTGGGCTAGTCCAGATAAACCTAACTAACTAACTATACACAATTAAGAATATGACTCACATGATTTCAAACCAGAATTGGCAGTTCTAGCTCCTTGATTGAGTAACCAGAATCAAGATCAATCCTAGTATTTGGTAGCCCTAGCATAAACAACAAATTAAAGATTAAAACTATGGATTGCCAGTTAAGTCCTTTTTTCTGAGAATGGCCTTGTAAACCAATGAATAGGAGGAGAGTCCCCGCCGATAGTGGAAAACAATCGGTTGAACTCTTTTCCTGTCCTCGATTGGCATGTTAAGGGTCCCAGTCCTCGTCCAACCAAAGGAGGTGTCGTTATATACAGTAAGAAAATCTATCTATTATAAATTATAATTGGATCTATCCAAGCTAAACATGTGGAAATGACACTTAATAATATCTAACTATAGCTTTGGAGTGGAAGTCAATTGAAGGTTATAACAAATAATTTTGGGACTTGTGATAATTGACTATCTTTTATTTTACTAGCCAATCAGAGCTTAAATCTAAAATTGAAGTGACAAATGATAGACATAATTCATTCGTTGTGAATTACTACATAATTTACAATAGCTAACTACTCGTGATGACATCCTGATTACGGGATTATCATTCTGAATCTCAACGGTGAAAAATTAGATTCTTTAGGCTGAAAATATTTGAGAAAGTATATAACAGATACTACTCCATATTTGTTACGGAGTATTTTACTAGTCAAGTGCTTAAATCCAAATGACCTTAGAAGTGATGAATAAATAGACATGATTTATCCTACGAATGAGTAAATAATTTACAATTTAGAAGTGATTGAAAAACATTAAATTTAATAAAAAAAAAATAGAGACATGTTCAAATGACTTTGTATCTTCATCCTTATTGAGTCAACTTCAATTAAAAAAAATGGATAATAACTCCAATCCAACAAGTGCAAAACAAATGCATCCACGCCGAATAATTAAGAACAAAAATAAATAAAAATTAAAAACATTATTTTTAATTAATAAATAAACTGGGCGAAGTATGATTCTCAAATGTCATAATATATACCATGTATTAAATTACTATAGGTGCCTCTTTGTGTTGGATAGGAACCAAAAAGACTAGTCTTCAGCTTATAAAAGAAGACACATTTGCCCACATCCTCAACCAATGAATAGGAGGAGAGTCCTCGTCAATAGAGGAAGACAATTAGTTGATCGCTGAACTCCTTTATTATTCTCGATCGACATGTTAAAGGTAACAGTCCTCTCCCAACCGGGGGTCTTCATCGTCGTCAGGATAATAGTCATTGTCCTCATTCGATCGGGGTCTATGTCCTTATTAGGCGAAGGGCCCTTGTCTATGTCCCACACAGGATCATTGTGGGATAGGAACCAAAAAAGACTAGAAAGATTAGAAACATCTTCAGCTATATAAAAGAAGACATGTTTGCCCATATCCTCAACCAACCAACGAAGAGGAGGAGAGTCCTCGTCAATAGAGGAAGACAATCAGTTGAACTCCTTTATTATTCTCGATCAACATGTTAAGAGTAATAGTCCTCGCTCAGATCAATCGGGAGTCTTCGTCCTCGTCAAGATAATAGTTATAGTCCTCATTCGATCGAGAGTCTATGTCCTTAAAGGATCTTTATCCTAAACATATTTTAAGTGTTCAAGGATGTTTTAGTTATCAGAGCGTACAAGCGGCGTGCATCCTCAACCTTTTGAATAATTTTAAATAATGTTGCTGGCATTAAATAAACGCTTGTAATTGGCAAATTAGTAAATGATTAACAATAGTTTATGATTTGAGAACTAGAATCATGACCAATCCTAATGTTTGGTAGCCCTAGCATAAACAATGTAACACAAATCAAAGATTGAAAGTATGGAATGCCATTATTTGGATGAATATGATGGTAAAATAGCTTGACTCATGCATAGTGATTCAGGTGCTCAAATATACTAATTATAGTGAAAGTGTAATTCTTTTTCTTTCTTTTTAAAAAAATTACATGGAGGCATTTTATGCACAATAATAATGTATTGACTATATTTTGACTTATAACAAATATAACAAATATCTAGCTATACTCTTGGAGCAACAATTTTGGGATTGGTGATAATTAACTACTCCATATCTTTTATTTTACTAGTCAAGCGCTTAAATTCAAATAACCTTAAAATTGATGAATAAATAGACATGATTTGTCCTACGAATGAGTAAATAATTTACAATCTAGAAGCGATTGAATGACATTAAAAGCAACAAAAAATAGAGACATGTTCAAATGACTTTGTATCTTCATCCTTATTGAGTCAACTTGAATAAAAAATGGATAATAACTCCAATCCAACAAGTGGAAATTAAATCAAATGCATCCACGCCGAATAATTCAGAACAAAAATAAATAATAATTAAAAATATTATTTTTAATTAATCAATAAAATAGGCGAAGTATAATTCTCAAAGGTCATAACTTTGATTTTTACCCACACCATTTTATTCAAATCCGTTGTATAATATCTTCCCCACTTCCACTGAACTTTACGTTTTTACCCCTAGTGCATTATGAGTTTTTCTAGTTATAAAATAAAAAAATAAGAAATATTTCCGGTCACTCGGTCAGTAGTCAAGTCGTCGAGACTCCAAAAGCAAAATTGGTTGTGTGTGGCAATAACAAATCAGCGAATGCCGCGTGGCGGCGCGTATGTAAAAAAAATTCCTCTGTTATAAATACTCGCTTCAAAATTCAAACCGTTCATACCTTCCCAACCAACCCGTTACATTTTTTCCAACTCCAAGACTTTTTCAAACCAGAGCACCGCCGCCTGCGCTTTCTTCCGGGGAAATCATGGCCTCTGCCGCTGCCGGCGCCGCCGGAAAGGATACCAAAGTATTCGGTCTGTTTAAGCTCCCGTTCCGGAAGCCTTCTCCCGCTTCTACTTCTGGTTCGCCCATAAACCACGCTCAGTCTCACAGTCAGCAGCAAAGTCAAGGTCAAAATCCGCCGGGACCTCCCAAAGTCTCCACCGTAGTGCGCTCTTTTCTCCCCACGCCGCGCCGTTTGAAGCTCGATCCGGCCAAAAGGCTGTATTTTCCATGTACGCCGCGCGTATCCTTGTATCTCTATCAATATCTTCCATTTTTTTTCGCTTTTTTATTCCCTTTATTAGCTATGCTCTGATGTAAATAACCTGCTTCTATGATGGGGTTTGATTTTTGGTTGTTCATTAATTGTTTAAAATTGGGCAATGATCAGTCTTTAAGGCAATTGCTTTAAATGGAGGTTCTTGATTTATCGGCGAGAGATTATTATTAACCCCGTAATAACTGTGTGTTTCCAGTAAGGGTTTGTTTGGTTCGCATATGGGAATCGGAATCAGAATGGGTATCAAATACTGGGTAATTGTAATGTGTTTTGGTGAAAGTATTTTGCATTTTGGTAGTAGGGTGGAATGAGAATGAGTATTGCAATTAATGGAGTAATCAAAACGTAGTATTCTAAATACCTGTCAACTAAACAATAATATACTCATTCCTGATAGCTATCAACCAAACACACCCTAAGAAACTTTTTGAATTGACGCAAGACACAAGTTCTTTAAATGGGGGGAAAAGTTTGAACTTATGCATGCAGAAAAAATATAAAAAGAAAAAACTTTATGCTGGGAATCTAACTTGTTTATTTTTTGTCCTCCTTGAAGTAAAGTGGAATGCAGGTGTTTAAGTGTTTTAGCCTTTAGGTGTGTGTTGAACCATGGTTGTCACCTCAACTATTAGCTTCAAAGTTGTTGACTTGGTAACCACAAGGTTACAAGTTGGGCTCCTAAAGGGAGTAGCCTATTGGCTTTATCGGTTTGAGCCAATCAGTTATGAACAATTTAAGCTAGTTTTGAGCCAATCAATTATGAGCAATTTAGGCTGGTTTACCT
Source organism: Ipomoea batatas (assembly GCA_002525835.2). Lineage (NCBI taxonomy): Eukaryota > Viridiplantae > Streptophyta > Magnoliopsida > Solanales > Convolvulaceae > Ipomoea > Ipomoea batatas. The sequence goes on from CM008344.1 coordinate 6,775,978, forward strand.
CCTTGTGATCTTGTGCACACCCTTGGGTAGTGGCTGCAGTTTTCCTTTGTCACTTACAAAAAAAGGTGTTAGTTTCATCAAATTAATGAGTTTATGGTAGAACATTCAGAATGTACAGATGGCTGTAAGAGATTCTATTCACCAGAATTGCTAATTATTGAACAAAAGTTATGATCTTACTATGATGGGACATTTATAAGTATGAGTTTGTGGTTATGTTTTGTACACCTTAAATTTGGTTGTGTATAAATTTGTAGTTTTCCAACTTTCTGCATTCTACTTTTGAAAAGACCGACTCTGGGAGCTGGAATGTTCATTATGTCATGTGTTCTGTTCTTAGATTCAGAACTGCTGAACATCAAGCTTTGGATATTTGAAGACTTTAGCAGCAGTAGTTGGACTTTGGACAAGATAAATGCATAGTTGAATGCATTTCAAAAGTTTTGTGACTTTTTGTCTGACTGGTCTTTTTCATTGTTTGCTAAAATTTTAGCTTTTCAGATGTTACGAATATCTGTTTTTTTCTTCATTAATAGTGTCTGCTAATCTTCATTTTTGGAAACCTAGATAATTCAGCCAAGACTCAAGCTTCAATTATGTGTGTTAGACTGGGCTAAACTGATGGTTCTTTTTCCTTTTTTGTGGGGCTACAGATGAACCTGGTAAACAAGTTCGAAGTGCTATTAAGATTAAGAATACTAGCAAGTCCCTTGTAGCTTTCAAGGTAGCGAAAATACTCAACTCGGGATTATCATTCTGCTTATATTGTATCCTAAAATATGCAGTCCGTTTTATCTGATTGATGCTGTTTTCTTATGTTCCTAGTTCCAAACAACTTCACCAAAAAGCTGTTTCATGCGTCCTCCCGGGGCTGTTCTTGCTCCTGGCAAGAGTATCATAGCAACTGGTAATTAATCAGAATTTATATATTCTGCAATTCTCATACGTGCACCTATTGTGGTGAAGCAATTTTATTCTCTTCATTTTTTTTTTTTTGTATCTCTTCTATATGTTGAGTTATAACTGATATTCTGTGAGTATCACTCTCTGATTTTTGCACCACTGCTCTAGTGTTCAAGTTTGTAGAGCCTCCAGAGAACAACGAAAAACCTAATCAGAGGCTTCAGAGCAGCAAGGTGAAGTTCAAAATCATGAGCCTCAAGGTTAAAGGAGACATGGAGTATAAACCCGAGCTGGTTAGTAGCCTACTTCCCATTCATATCAATCACGAGTCGTCCCTGGTAATCAAATGTAGTGACCGGGTATGATGTACACAACTAAAAAGGGCCAAATATGGGCGTGCACGTGTATTTTTCCCAACCCATCCATTGGCCACCCTATGTAGAACGTAGCGTATATTCTCTTGAATCGTTGATAGTTTTTTCTTTGGTCAGCTGCAATTATGGTAGATTGGATTTTACTTGAAATTGTTATGCTTTCGTAGTACTAATAAGGTGAAATGGTTAGAGGACATATCAGTTTTCACATAAAGCGAAAAAAAAAAAAACACACTGCATATAGATTAGCTTCATCTTATGCAAACCCGATGATTATAGCTAATACCCTTCTGGCTTCTGTTGCTTGACATTCTCGGAGTTGAAACGCAAAATAATTATTTGTGATTCCTAACAGTTTGAAGAGCAAAGCGATCAAATAGCTAAGGAACAGATACTACAGGTTGTTTTTCTTGATGCGGGACGTCCTACTGCTGTGAGTAAAGATTATTGCTTTTAATTCGATATGGAAATGTGTATCATTCGAAAATCGACTTTAAAAGGCAATGCTGTTTTAATCTCGCCCCCGGATTTCTTGTAGGCTTTAGAGAAACTGAAGCGCCAGCTGGCTGAGGCCGACGCTGCTGCTGAGGCCTCCAAGAAGCCAGCAAAAGATGCAGATCCACAGTTTATTGGTGAAGGACTTGTGGTTGATGAATGGGTGAGCTCATGAAACTCGAGATCGTTTTTCCTTGAAACCTAATTTTGCTTCACTCAACAACCTCATCCGTTAACTCATGAAACTTAAGATTGTTTTTTTCACTTCATTTTCCCGTTTGCTTCTGCTGTTTGCAGAAAGAACGAAGAGAACGATACCTAGCTCAACAGAACGCTGGATCTGTAGAATTGATATAGATAGCCGGGGCGCCTTTCAGGCTCTTGCACTCCAACTGGAAACTTCTGCAGAGTATAATTCAAACTTGCTATGAATTAAATGTATAGAATGTAGAAAGTATGGAGGCACAGTTTCCCTTCTGTGATATAATTTTGGTGTGAAAATCTTCCTCTCTAGTTAATGGTGCTAGAAAATAAAATGGCTATAGTTCTGGTGCATCTGTTATTTGGACATCTTTTGTTGTCAAAGGCAAGCAATGTATGTAAACATATACAGACTTCAACTCTTTTGTTGTCTAAATTACAGGAAAATGTGTTTGTCTCATGGTCATAATTCGAGAATTAAGATCGTTATTGCAGTAATATTTACAGTCTTAAAAGAAGTAAAACAGATTTAAAATTTTATATGTAAAAGGCAACTAATGGAGCATGAAGTCCAATTAGGTAGGAGGCAGTTGTTATGCCATGGATCCGAGTTCACCTTACAAGGTAGAGCTAAGTATATGTTCACAATTTTAGTACTCTATGTTTACAAATTTAGAATTTTATGTTCATAATTTTTGAACTTTATATTCACAATTTTTAAACTTTATATTCATAATTTTTGAACTCAATATTCAAAATTATAGAACTCTATGTTCATAATCTCAGAACTCTATATTTACAATTTCATAACTCTATATTCAATAGTATAACACAATTTTTGAATCTATATAACAAAATTGTGAATATAGAGTTCTAAAATTGTGAACATACAATTCTAAAACTGTGAACGTAGAGTTTTTAAATTGTGAAAATGGACTTGGGCCCGTGTCCATAGCATAATTTGCCATACTTTAAAGGAGTTTTACATGTAAAAACTTTTTTTTAAATACTACTGAAGTACTGACGATTCTGCAGAGATGTTATTGATATACAAACTACTTTCGGCAATAAAAATAAATAAAATTTAAAAACAAAAAATTATGTCAAATTATAGATAAAATTTAAGTGATATATTTCATTCAAGTTTTGAAATTCCGTGGGCTGTTTGCAAAGATTATTGTTGTGGGGGACCTGCACCTGCTTACTCCATTACTTCACCCCCACAATTATGCGCGCATTTTTCACCCATAAACATACGATAACTACAAAAATGGCCATAAAGTCATCAAATAGCCGCCGGATTTCCTCCAAAACCATGGCTTTTCCTCACAAAACCACTGTCCACGCCCACCTGATTATCCTCTCCATCTTCCTATATAAACAACTCTCCCCGCTTTCCACCATATCTGCATTTCACGTCTTCAAAACAACGCTCGTGAAAGTCTTAATTGGTATCAATTCTCGATC
>CM008344.1:6786100-6805624 GCA_002525835.2 Ipomoea batatas
AATCTTAGTAAATGATCAATCACAACACTTAAACTAAGAAGGTAACCACACAATAATTTCAACTAAACATAAGACTGTTTGCAATTAAGCTTTATCATCTTCCAATGTGTTTGCATTTTGCTCTACCATATTACAATTACCTGCAGGTTAGGAGTAAAGAATAACTCAGAATTAACTCAATCTAAAAAAGAAAACACTATAACATACCAGCAGTAACAGAACCACCAGGCGAGTTTATGAACAATTTGATGTCCTTTGTGGAGTCTTCAGCATCGAGAAGTAATAGCTGGCTTATAATAAGATCTGCTGTTGCATCATCTACCTGCCCACCACCAATCAGTTTCCACAAATATTAGTTGAAACCTTAATACTAGAACTCCAAGTCTCCAATATCCTAATCAATGGACCAACTATCCCAGCCATGATTAAAACACCTCTGAAGGGCTGAAACCCTGCAATTAAAGACGCCGCCTTTGCAGCCTCTTGGTGAACGCCGGAATCTTCGAAATCAAGAAGGCTCACTAGCACAGCTATGAAGCTATCGATTTCAATCGCGGCTTTCACATACCTTTCGTCTTCTTGAATCGCCTCATTGAAGGCCATAAGAGCTTCTTTCTTCATCTGGGTACGCCCGATTTTCAGGCGTGACAGCAAATCGGCGACGTAAAACTTGATATCCTCGCGTGACGCCGACGCGCCGGGCCGGGAAACCACAATCGCATTGCTCTGTTTCAGCAGCCCGCGAGCGTAAATCTCCGCCATACTCTTTATATGTCCGTCCAATTTCGCGGCCGCGATATCGAGATCACTCTGCATCAAAAGCTTCCCGCTGTAGGTCAAATCCACGCAGCGCCGAGCGAGTTCGTGGCAGCTTTTCACGGTGGCGGTTACGGATTTCACGGCGCTGAAAATTCTGCGATTTTCGCCGGAATCGTCGCAGCTTTCGACGGCGGAGACGCCGGCGAGAAGCTCCTCCAGCTTGCAGCGAATCAGCTGCCATTTTACGGAGAAGACTTTGGTGGAATGAGTGAGGGAAATCAGGGTAGAAATCAGGTCAATGGCCCGTCGGATTCTTGATTCTCCGGCGGGTGGCTCCGGCGAGATGTGCACGTGTTTTGACTCGGCCTGAAGATGGGTTTTTAGAGGCTTTACAGAAAACCCATTTTCCGGCGGGGAACGTATCAACATTTTGGCGGCTTGTTTGGGTAGAATGAATCGTCAGAGGGAAAGCAAGAAAGAGTCCATAATCTTATCATGAACGAAGTTAATGCTCAGTGGTTTACGGCTTCAACGGTCATTATCTGATGTATATATATGTGTGACAGTGTCGTTAATGGTGTGTAATTACCAATATAACCTCCGTTTCTTAATCACTCCCAAGCTTTTATGATGAATCTAACCCCGCTCGTCAAAGCATTTGAGATGATGTGACTCCTGGCTAAGCACACTGGACCAACTATCAATGCTAGAGCATTGCATTTAATTTGGACTTAATCTCCACAATGTTGCTTTCGAAATTCGAGCATTGAGCTCTTCTTCTAAATACCGTCTATTAAACGAGTGAGCTAAACATAACTGTATAATTTAGAGGTGAAAATTGGAGGGTTGTCGGTTGGAAGGTCGAAACATGATTAGTGGAGGTAAGGTGGCACTGTGGGAGATGTAGCTAGGTTTCATCCTTAGTTTTATTATGTTTATAAAATTGAACTTTATACTTTACAAGTTATATTATTCTCTTATGTATTTATAGCATACAGTATCATTGAGACAATCCTAATTGAGTTGGTCGAACAGTTGTCTTGATACATACAAGTTAGGTTTCAAGTTTAATTCCTGAGACCTATAATTTAAAGAGGGGTCTTTAAATGGATTTTAACTAACAAATTATGATTTGCAGCATTAGGGTTTTTAGTATGTAGATTTGCATAATTAAGGTTTTCAATTAGTAAATATATTTTACATTTTCTTTATATGTTTGAACTCCAAACTTAAAGTTTCATCACTGCACCTACACTAGAGACTGGTGTAGGAGGTAAATAACGAAATGTGTCTCAATTATTAGCCTATAAGCTTCCAAACACTAGCTAGGACATACTAGTTCTCCCACAACAAGGTCAAATCTATATCATACCATGCATGTGGTTGCTAGCAAAACAAAATTTATAAACTTATTTTGAATTGATTTTTTAGTACATACATTTGGGATGTGTCGGTCGGGTACATATTTTACATTTTTTTTTATTACGAGAAAGAAAAATAGTTTGGTCTCCTATAATAATGTCCATTGTTCCTTGTACACTTTAATTTATTCTTGAATTTAATTTGCTTTGTGTCAAGGAATCCAATATATAGGGGTTGTTGAGGCAACTGCTAAAACAGCTTCTTAATGCAGCTTTAATTTTACGTGGCCATAGCTTGAAATTTTAGCATGTCTGCAAAAGTCAATGGAATTGTTGCCTTCATGCCAACCACCTTAGGTATTAATTGATGCAACATGATATGTCCCATCCCCCATCTGCTTATCCATTAGCTTAGTATGCATGAAAGAGAACTATAGTTTACATAATAATCATTAGGTTATCACCATGACAATATATATATAGAGAGAGGTAATAGTAATTAGCTAGACTTATTAATGATTAAATAACACACACACAAAAAAGGTAAGAACTTTGAGGCGAAAACTCTTAGGCTCTATTTGGTAAATGGATGTTGGCTGATTGGGTTAGCTGATTGTGTTAGAATGTACTGTATGATTAATTAGTTGATAACATTAGCTGATTGTAGAAAGTTGTTTAGTAAAAGTAGCTGTTAGCTGATAGCTGTTTGGTATAATTTCTTTTCTCAAAAAGTTAATTGAAAAGGCTGCTTTGAGTAGTCTTGAATTTTAGTATTTTGGAGTTACAAAAAGCTTATTAACCAAATAACTAATAGTAGTCAAATAAGCCAAAATTTGCTGATATGCTGATTATTTACCAAACAGAGCCTTAATCCGAGTTTTGCTAGAAGCAATCTTAGTGATGTTTAATAAGTTAGTCATTATTTGTAAGGTTTGTTGGTCTTCCATTCTTTAGGGTATAGTAGTCTTGTGTTTAGCTATCATATATAGTGAGTATAATTCATTGAACGTATAGTACCTATTGGAGATATTTGTTGTTAGTATTCAACAAGATTAACACTTATTGCCCTGATTATAAAAAGTAATCAAAACTTATTCAATGTATTTGTGAGTCTTTACATATACTACTTGAAGTATTTCAGTATCTAGATTGTATATATTTACGAGAGAAATTCTCAATTTCTTGGAGATATATGAAAAATCGCAATAAAGGAAACTAGACTAGAGAATATATTACAGAGTAATTTATAAATTTAAAAAAAAAAATAGAGGGCTAAAGAACAATAGAGAACAAATGATATAGTGGGAAGTGAAAAATTAGAGAAATCAAAAATTGAAGAAAGAAAAACAAAGAATATATATACTTGCTTCTAGCAGTAGGTTGGGAGTTCAAGTCTTGCCACGAACATTGAGGGTCTAGATTTGGGTTGAGCTCCTTTAATTTTATGCAAAAGTGTACAATTTAGTATTGAGTCTCGAAATTAGATTGACTCAATTTATCTTCTCATGGACTTGTGGCAGGTTTATGGGGTTCAAGATATAACCCGTCAAAGTTGGAAAACCTGAGTTATAAAAAAAAGTGATATAAATTATTAAAGCAATAGAGAACAAAAACCATATATAAGAAATGGGTGGTGCAAATTAAAATTACCAAACATAATATCAATGGGACATGGCACATTTTGATGATGATTAGGTGAAAGTGGAAGAGGTAAGACAAAGAAGGCAGCCGGACGGCAATGAAAGGGATGACATGACTTCACCCCACCATGTGAAACCCTAGGAAGCACACTCTTGAGAGATTATTAGATGCAAGCTTAAGCTTGGGGGCAACTACTCACTAGTACCAAGCACCTAAAATGACATATGACAACCCAATGAATACGACCACATACTAAACTATAATAATGCATAAATCATCGTGCTCTCATGATATCAAAATCTAAAGTAGGACCGGAATATTTCTCTTATATATCATTAAGAAATGTCCGGTACTTAGAACAATATTTTGACTTGACATTTTATAAAAAAAAAAAGTTTTCTAAAAACTTCATTAATATAATTATAATATTAATTTAATCAGCACTCTCCAAAATGGGAGAGTAGATCTATTTTCGGCCAATTCAAAAATAGATGTAGTGTTTGATGAGTATTCGGCAAATGGGAGTATGAAGCTCATCCTTTATAGAGAAGTTTCATGTTCTCTTGAAAGCAAAATAGACAATGTGGGATGTATGTCCACATCGAACATAAACTAGAAGTGACTAAACATAACTAACAAGCATTTAGTTCGCAAAGTGTCAGATTACCTTAGGCATTCATATTAACCTCAAAACATTACCTTGTGAAGATTATCAGAAATGTTTTTACTTTGTATTTAGTTATGATTGTGAAAACGCAATATTAACTTGTTTGATTGAAGGTTATTTTTTTTATCAAAATAATCATTTTACTTTATGTATGTACACGTATGCACGTGTTCACGTATGTATATAGGTGTATGTATAAGAGAGAGACTATGTGGGGGTACATATGTGTTTTAAAAGGAAAAACTGAAAAACTGAGAATGAACGATTCTTTATCTGACCCTATTACATTGTAGTATCTGTTCATAATTTCGAGATCTCCTCCACTGAGACTCGAACTCATGACCTCCCATCTGAGGGTGGTCATTACATGCCAATTGAGCACAAGGTGTTTGGCCAAAGAGTCACTCTATTAATTAGTCTAATAATGTGTCCCTACTCAAGAGTGTCAAATGGCTTATATATGCTTTTTTTATTTTTTTTCAAAAGGCTAACAAAGTCGGTATCTCAAGCACCTAAGGTGAAAGCGATAATCAAATTATCACCTATATAACTTCAAATCTGACATAATTATAATATGGATTAATTCCATTTTGGTCTTAGGTTTATAGGTGGCAGTCCACTTTTAATCATTTTTCATAATATTATTTTTTAATTTGGTCATAATATTACTGTGACATGACTATTTTTGTCATCCATCAACAAAATCGTTGAAATATCATTAAATGCAAAGACATTTTGATCCTCTTTTTCAATACAAAATGTGTAATCCGCTATATTTTTATTTAAAAAAAATTATAATTGAAGATCTAAATATCTTTGTATTTTACAGAATTTATACAATTTTGTTGATAAATGACCAAAATTTGTCATACCACAATAATAATAAAATCAACGGGGATATTCTAAAAAAAAAAAAAAAGAATTAACACCTTTCATTTAAAAAAAAAAAGTGAATTAACACTTATAAATTTAAGCCAAAAATGAAATTAACTCTATTAATATCACATTCCTATAAATTAAAGTATAAATCACCCCACAACTTAAATTAACCAAATAAAATTATATAACATAACCACGTACACCACGTTATGTTAATTACCTTAAGTTATGTTTAAGGTTTCCACGTACCAAACACTCCAAAAAGTTATGTCAAATTCATCCAAATTAAATTGAATAGCAATACAAGCTGGCTAGGCTAGGCTAGGATAGGACACCGCCGGTAGTGTTACGTTTGTGCTTAATTTAGTGCTAACATCGTTGTATTACAAGACAAAATTAGTACAACACACACATTATTCTGTTGGCATGCATGTTTAATTGGTCGGTGTGCACTTTTACAATAATTTAAACCTAAGTGCTTATTAAGTGCATGAAGTTATTTTATCTGTACTGGTTAATTAAGCTATCCGTTTGAAGGCCAGCTTGCCAATACTTAGCTTTTTTTCGAAAGAAAATTGTTTGTTCCATCATATCATATGATTCGTATACAAGTGTCTTATTATGTGTGATTGATGTTTCTCCTCAGCTCCATTGAATTTTATCACTTGAATGGCACATGCATTTTTGTAGATGAGTAGTCACTATGTAATTAATTATATAGAAAAAGTATATGATAGGGTTGATGGAAATATACATAGCGTATATATGATAATTACTATTTGAGAACTTTAACACCAACACGTGACTTAATCGAATTAACTAGTCTATGAGCAAGCCACGTTATTTTGTTTTGTTTTAGTTTGATAGTATGTGTAAAGATATAAATACAAAAATAATAAAATCATTACATCCAAACTAATCTGGAATAAATTTGAAATTATTCCATCTGAACCGAATAGGCAACCGAATATATCCAAATTAATTTTAGTTTGGATATCGGATGTAAAAAATATCACCCGCCGAAATTTTTAAATATCTGAAATAAAATTTGGATATCACTCGAACCGAACCGACGCCCACCCTTAATAGTAGACATCTAGACAAAACCTTGAGCCGGCGTATGAATTAAATAATTAATTAATGACCAATCTTGTACTTTATTGCCATTCTAAAGTTACTTCTCACAATAATTCTTCTATCATGGCATGCATAATGTCTAGCTGAGTCTAAGCCTTATATTACTACTCATTATTTGGCCTAAAAAGTGCTCCTTAATAATTGTCTTAAGCAAATAGTTTGGTACGCCTACGCTATATTTATCCATGTAATACCCTCTTAGACTTATTTTTAAAAGGGAGTCATATTAGCATGCCATATTATTTACAGTTCACTTATTATTTTTTATGCATCACTACTATTACATCTCACTTTCAATAATAATAATAATAGTATTAATATAAAATAATTAATTAATAAAAAAAATTCAAATAGGTCATTGAACAACACACGAACATATAATTGAGTCCTTGAACTATTTGAAATCATGCCAAAAACAAAGACGGCGGAGAGGGATAGTTTATTTTTAATCTTATTTTATTTAAAATTAAAATAAATTAATATTTTAATGAATTAACCACCGAAAGCTAGAGAACAAGTCACTTTTGATTTAATTGCATTTGTGTTAAATTTTAACTGTTTAGAGATCCAATTGTAATTTTTTAAGTTGAATGATTAAGTTATATAATTTCACTTGTAATTTGATTGCTTATTTAATCCCTGTTTCATTTTTTTAACGAAAAAAATTTGTTGCAAGTTTAAGTGAAATTTTTATTTTTCATGACATGATCCATGCTATGTCAATATGTCATATTGCAAGAGCACAACTTTCAGGAATAAAATTAAGGGTGTGTTTGGAAAGCAGGAAAATGACTTCTGGAAAATGTTTTCTGGAAAATGAGTTATTTTCCGGAAAATCAATGCATTTTCCGTGTTTGGATGTACTTTGGAAAACTGTCTTTGAGTGTTTGGTTCATTTTCCGGAAAATAAATAGAAATATGTAATTATATAATTTTATTCTTTTATTTAAAATATAAAAAATATATAACATAATAATATTTATTATAATTATAACTAATTTATAACTAAAAAATTATTAAAAAAAAAAGGGGTGGGGGGCGCGGCTGCTCGGTTTCCGCTGGAAACCAGAGCAGATCGGCTCTGGTTTCCGGCAGGGACCGGCCCCCTGCCGGAAACCAGAGCCGGCGGACTGGGTTCCGGCGGAAACCAGTCCGCCGGTAGTGAAGGGAGGGACGGCAGCCGTCCCTCCCTTCCATTTTCCCCCAAAATGGCCTTATTTTCCGTGGTCAACGGAATTCAATTTCCTTTGACCACATTTTCTGGGTGTTCCCAATCACCCTGATNCATGCAATTATTGTAAATGCCAAGTCAAATTCGGAATAGAGTACTGATTGCTTCAGTAGTTTACAAGGAAATTAAGTTATTCATTATATGATTCTTTTCAAACTCTTCAGGGCTGCCAAATCCCTGTTGCTAACCTTCCAGTCAGAAATGAACAAAATAAGACACTGCTAATATATAGCAGGTCAAGAACATGAGAAGTGAGAAGCACCTTCTTCTTCATGCATATATCTTATTCAAGCACGATATTATGAAAATTATGATTATATGCAGAAATGCTTAAACAGTTGTGCAAATGTGTGAATGCATGTATCTTGTCTTTTCCACACAGGGCTGATCATACAGAAGGTATACCTACCATAACTTTACGCTGATTGATTGTGGCAGTGTCCCCAAGTGCATATACGGTGTCAGATCCTTCAACTCTCAGCCACTCATCAGTTGCTAATACACGTCTATGGCCCTATATAACAGGTGAATTTGTTGTATTGATTGTGGTAAGTGCATGTAACATATGGCCAATAGAAACAATAGCACAAGAAATTTCAACAAATTTAACATGAGAAAGCAATTCGGGACAGTAAATTTGCCAACATTGATTTAACTAAAATAATATGTACAAAACATAAATATAATTATATATATACCTGACCAATTTCCTTCATAAAATTCGTTACTACAGGACGAGTCCCAATGCCAGTTGACCAAACAACCATTCCATAAGGTGTAGAAGTTATATCTCCACTTTTAACATCTTTTGTAGAAATTTCCTTATCTGATACTTTAACGACCATTGAGCCTGTTTTAACATCAATACCATCTCTCCCAAACTTTTCTTCAGCAAAAGCCGTGATTCTTTTGTCAAACCTGTAAAACAAATAGTTATAGTGAATAAGATAAAATATGGATCCATCATTAGTTCATTTGTCAAATCTATAAGGTTCAGTAGAAAGAAGTAAAAATAAGAACTATAGCCCAATTAATGAAAGATAAGGTCAAAAGTGAGCAAGATAAAATATGGATCCATTACTTCTCTTTTTGGGGGGTTTATAACATTGAGGCCAACTTAAAATGATGATATCGTTAAAAATTTACTGTATCACATCTTCCTTATTGACAACAATCAAGTTACACTCCTATAGCATGATTTACATGCCTAGCAAAGGGCTTTGGCTTTGCATTACCAAAAGCAAGCAAGACCATAAAAGGACGAAACAGCAACAAAAGCCAGCCAAGATAGATAACAATTAGAAGAACAATGAAAAGAATGACAGCCTCAACTGATACTACTTAACTAGTACTAGCTTAGATTCTTCATTTCAGTATAGCAGAAAGGCTTGGAAAGCAGCTTGACTACAATACTGAAGTTGAAATACAGCATTCTGACTTCTTGGACTAAGAAAGCAATAGTAGTAGGTAAAGCATCATATGCAGTTTCCTCTTAGAAGTATGGTTGAGCATACCGTGAATTTACCAATAAAAAGGGGAATGAATTCTTACATGTTCAAAATATGATCTGTTGCCTCAACTAGTGTAATCTTCACAAAATCCTTCACCTTAGGATATAACCTAACAACATCTTCACTGACAAAATCATGGAGTTGAGCTGCAAATTCCACACCAGTTGGACCACCACCAACAATAACAAAATGAAGAATTCTTTTCCTCTCTTCATCAGTGAGGTAAGGCAGACTGGCTTTCTCAAAGCAGTCAATAACAGTCCTACGGATTCTCTGAGCATCCTCCACTTCCTGCATAAGTTGTAGTCTTTTTTAATCATAGAAGGGAGTTGACTAAATATTCTTAATCAGAGAGGTTAATAATAACATTGGGGGGGTGGGGATGAGGGGGACAGAGAGACATGCAAGTGGCAGGTCCACAACACAGGAAAAGTATTCTTGATATTACCTTTAAGAAAAATGTATTTTCTTCCACACCAGGAATGTTGAATGTATTTACACGAGCTCCCATGGCAATCACAAGGTAGTCATAATCTACTGCAAATTCTTCCTTCCCATTCAAATTAGATCGACAGTATACTTTTTTGTTCTTTGCATCAATTTTGATACATTCAGCCTCAGAGTAACACATATCTACATTTTTCTGCAGAAAATTATTCAAGTCAACTTCAGTAATAGCAACTGCCAATTCAGTTTTTGTTTCATGATTAGTACGCGCTTGAAAGTTAAATGACTCAAATATAGGATTTTACTCAAATACTACACTTTCAAGGAAAAAGCAAATCAATATACACATTTGAATGTTTAATCACAAGATTTAGTCTATGAAAATTTAACTGCTTTATTCACCTTTCTGATAATGTTACGAATTGGTTCAACAATGCTGCGACCTTCAACTGTGCCACATGTTACACTTGGCAGCAAGGGAGTAAATGCAAAGTAATTACGTGGTGATATCACCTGAACATCATATGAGGGATCTTTCAGGTTCTTCAAGAAACTAGTTCCAGCCCAACCGGTTCCAAGTACTACCACTCTCTTTTTCTGGTTATTGGCCTCACCAAGGTTATTGCTATCATGTGGCTTTGTTGCCTCAGAGTATGCCACAAGGCTTCCACCACTGCCAATTGAAAGAAACGGCATAGAAATATAAATAAATTTAAATAGAAAAGGTGGGAGGGAAAGAGATATTGAGAGATCATATATTCATATCACCGTAAGTGTAGGAAAGAAAAGAGAGTACATCTGACTATCTACCTGTACTCCAGGAGCAAAGAAGACTCATACAAGTCTAAAAGTAGGTACTAATTCACTAGAGTTCAGCAAGACTATTTTCTAAGAAACAAAATTATTCCCTTCACTGTAAAATGAAGCCATCATATAAGGAAATTAATTTAATGCACATACTAAAAATCAGTTAGAATTTTGTTTGGTACAACTTTCTAAATATTAAAGAGTTTAAGCAAATCATATCATTAAATGCATTAAAATTAGAACCCACGCACACTATAATGCAGAGTTAGACCAAAATCACCAAATACAATAACATGACAGAGGTTACAAACAACAGAGCAAGATCATATGCTGAACACCTGATCTACTACCAAACCAGATCTTCCTATGGCAAGTAAAGATTAATAAAATTCAGAAACAGAACAGATTCAATCAATTCAATAGATACTCAGGCCAAAAATCAAAGGATGTTCATGATCAGAATCGATTCTTCCGTCAAAAAGCGAAGAATACTACTAACTTTCGGAATTAAATTCCACACCAAAACTCAACACATGACGATCACAGAGCAAAAACGAAAGTTACCTGACAGTGAAAACAATTAGAAGCTTAGACAGCGAAGGATTTTCACGGAAGGTTCGAGCAAATTTCTGCATTTTTCACTTCGAAAGCTGATCTCCACAACACAAAATGAAATCTCTCTCCCCAACTTCAGATCACCTGATCAACGCAGAACAAATTCTACACAATAAACAACTCAATACATACATACGCTAAGCGAGAAGGAAGCTCTGATGAGAATTACCTCTAGACAGAGAATACGAAGCGAATCAATGGCGAGTCAAAACGGGTACACAGCGACAAAAAATGAGGCGTGCTTTTTCTCATCACCCCCAGCCCCAAGAAGTTGGGCAGTTGGCATCACGAACCTTCTTCCAATTCATCCTTGCTGGCACAGCTGGCCCAGGAATCGGACACGTGTCGCGGTTGTGTTGACCACGCGCGCCATGGTTGAACGAACGTGATTCCATTGTGGAGCCGCGAAAAGCAGCCTCGTGCCGTTAGCCTGTCACATGGCCGTCGAAGAACGCTTTACACTTTGGACTAGAGGGGTGTACGTGACGCTAAGAATGTTGTACAGCCAGAGAAACACATGGAAGCAGCCGGGAATATTAAAATCACCGACCCGTCGGCCCAACCGGCGGCTTGGATCATCCGGTCTCCGATAATCTAGGTTAAGTCAAATCAGACCGTATTTATTCTTTAAAAAATGTTTACCAGTTCTGACCTTGGATTATAGTCAATCAACATAAAATGAGTTGTGATGTAATAATTAATTAATTACGATATATGTTAAAATATATTTTTATTGCTCAGATTTTAAAAAATGACAAGTTTGATCAATTCGATATATTGAAATAAATTTTTAACCTTTTTCAATCAAAATAAACTGAGTTGTGATATATTAAGTATTCAATTACTATACGATATGTGTTAAAAATTATTTTTATTATTGAAATTTTTGAAAAAATTGACAAGTTTAATCAACTCAATATACTAAAATGGGGTAGTTAAAGTAAAGTTTTAAGAGCAAGTCATCTGATTTTATTTTTTTTTTAAATTTTTTTTAATGGGCGGTTGAAGTAAATGGGAGAGATGAAAGAAGTCATTAGCTTATCATTTTGCACATACTTACTTGATGATTAGAATTCTACTAGGTCTAAATAGGAGTTAAAAATACTCTGAACTTAACTTTCACCATCATTCTATTACACAGTTATATTGAAGTTTTTAGTCAAAAAAAATACAAAAGGAGAGCAATTGTCAATTGATGACCACCCTCAACGTGCAGTGCACATGCTGGTGCACAAAACGAGCACCAACTTTATTTTTTGAGTGTTAGTGGATCAAAAAAAAAAAAACAAATAAACAAAGTTGGTGCATGTTTTGTGCACCAGTTGGGCGTGTGTTGTGCACGTGCTCAGCTGGTGCACAAAACGAGCACCAACTTTATTTTTTGGGTGTTAGTGGATAAAAAAAAAACAAATAAACAAAGTTGGTGCATGTTTTGTGCACCAGTTGGGCGTGTGCTTGGGCGTGTGCTGTGCACGTTAAGGGGGTCACCAACTGACAATTGTCCTCCTGCCAACAGCACTGATATGTAGCTGTGGTGTTTCCATATATGCACAACATTAAATGTTATTTAAGACGGTTAATTATGCCGATAAATATAAATCTAGAAATTTCGGGTTTGGGCTGCTCTATGCCTCTATTAGATTCTTGAATGATGTGGTAAATTGAACCTATTAGGCTAGTTTGAGATCCAGTAACTATAAAACATTTATCACTAGGGAAATACCATATTAGCTCAATGTTGAAAGCAACAGAATATTTCACACCTAAAAGAGAAGAGTTGTTTCAATAAGAATCTAAACAATTTCCTATTTTCACCACACAACTCCTTGTTTAGTAATGCTGAGCATCCATGAAATCACCATGAATGCTTGATGCCCCATCCATGTCAACTTCTCTGGAGACACCTGCAGAACCAGGCCTCTGTGTTTGTTCTCTCAGAACTGCAAAAAAATTCATATTTGCTTTCATCTCACCCAAGCACTTCTCTGACTCTGCTCTTCCCAGTTCTGGAAACCAAACCTTAAAACACAACATGGGTAGACAGATAAGAGCAAAACATGAGGAAAAATAAATGCAGAAACTGTTCTTATGAACACCATTTTACCTCATCAAAGTGCTCATCTGCTCCATGCATGTCTTTGCTCATTGGCAAAACAAAGTTGCCTGCAAAGTAATTAACCAGAACAAGTCATAACCAAACAAAACGACGAAATTATATGAAGCAGCACAGAACTTTCTGTTTATGCAGTTTGGTGATAGATACCTAAAGCCTCATTTATGACACCAGCAGGAATTTCCTTTCCCAGTTCTCTGTATCTCTTAACAACGCGTGACTTGAACTCCTCGAGTGCTGGGAAAACCACAACAGCAACCTAATTCAAAGTAGCACATTATGCTTCATTAGAGTCATTGCAATAATAAGCAAACATTTATCACAGAAGATTAATTAGTCTGAAGTTATGAGTGTGGCATTGTGGGTGTACTTTGTTGTAGTTCGCAAACGGCTTCAGCTTGTGGCGACGATGAACTTTGTGGACATTCGTGTGATCAATGATGAAGTTTCGAGGCAGCTTTGAAGCTCGGGACACTAGAGCACTGAAGACTTTAGCAGCACGGCCATTCCAGCACTCAAACAGTTCATCTTTGTTAGACCTATCCATCAGGGAAGGCACCTGTGATTTGCGTCAAATTTCTTGTCAAATGACAGTTTTGAAGTTTTGAGTGCATATAAATATGTTCTGTCATCACAATTAATAAAAGAACAGTTTTGCTGCTCCTGATTCCTGGACAAGTAAATCTGGTCCTCTTTATTTTCTGTCATTGTTATTGATTCTTGTTCTGGTTAATCTCGAGGAATGGAACATATATATACCTTCATTTTATCAAAAGCATGGGTTTCTCCAAGCAAGATGTATCGTTTTTCGGGGTGCTCTTTAGCCCAATTCTCTGCCCAGGTTGTCTTGCCTGAACCAGGCAAACCAACCATCATGATAAGGTCACAGCCATGAACATCTGGTGATAAAGTAGGGCCTGGAAAAGCTTTCCCATCTTGCACAGAAGATGCCCAGGGTTTATAGCCTTCAACAGGCTCCAATCCATCTTCCCTGCAGAATTGCAGAAGAACAACCACATTTTTGAGCAGAACATGAGGGAAAAATGCAGACTGCCATTGCCAATCAAACTGGCATGCCATTCCCATCCATCCCCCATTTCTTGAAAACCCAATGGACGCTGGTTTAGCCTCAAGATCCACACAACAAACTATTGTGTCCCCGATTTCGAGCCGTTCACCATAGTCACAAAACTTTCCTCCACTGCAAAACTCTCTGGTGCTTTGAATGCAGAAACTGTTCGTTGTCTCCCCCAGGCTTCCAACACTGTTGCCATCGTCCCCCCTTGACACCCCTACCCGACACACATTCTTGTGGTCTTCTGAGATGTCATCTTCATCATAGCCTATGTTTGCAGGCTGATATGCAATGATTTTGCAGCCAAAACAATATTTCCCCCCACTGATCCCCACATCCGCTCTAGCCCCAGACCAGCAATAAGCGAACTCCTCTTCATAACGCCCTGAGCCTTGCAGCCCATTGAACTCAATACAGAAATCTGAAAGAAACAATCATAAAGTTATAATAAATCAATCTCACCTGCACATTATTCTCCAGGAACATAATAAAGAAATCTAGTGAAAACACATCTAAATGCATATATGCATCAAAAACCAGGAAACACGACTTATAACCCTAACCAACAATTCAACAAAAGGTAAACAGACCAGTTTGTACAGGACTGACCGTTCAAACCAAGAAGACTAATAGGTGGCTCTAACAGGAATCGAAGTGAAATCTTGTGGTTACCAAGTCAACATATATATGCATCAATCTTTTGAAGTTTGGTAAGGTGATCATGAAAAGCAAAAACGCATGCAAGAAGATATATATACATACAAGTTGGGAAGATTATCGGTTAAAGTTTCAAGCTAAGATAGATTCATATATACCCAAGTCGCAATCGGCGGGGTTGAGTGATACGCGACGGGGCATGACGAGCGGAGTTTGGGTCTCCGGCTGGTCGCCGGCGACGGTGATCTTGAGCTTCTTAGCGTCGGGATGTTCATCATCAGTTATCGACGACGAGGAGGAGTCACGTTTCGGCCACGACGTCGCCATATATCCGGTGGATTTTCCGGCGAGGAGAAAGTGAATTATTACTTGGGGTGTACTGAAAACGTGAAAGCGAGAGAGATTTGAGAGGAATTTCCGGTGACAAGGTGACAAAGATGTGACTGTAAAGAACGTATGTTGATTTCATTTCTGGAGTGCCACGTGTACTTTTTTGAAGAAGCTTATGACAAATCCTTCACGTTTTCGGCCTGGCAAATCTTTTAAAATTGTTAGATTTGCCCCTTTAAAATAATTAAATTGTGAAACCGACCCGTACGTTACAATGGTGCATGGCGTGAGAACGAAGTAAACCACAATATATATTTTTTATCCTCATTTTCTTATGGTCGGTTTGGTTTGTGAAAAAAAAAAAAAGAATTTGAAATTTATAGAAAAGAAATTATTTGAAATGTTGATTTTATTGTTCAGTTGACAGAAAATAAGTTGTTATGAATAATTAGTATAAAGAGTTAAATGCTTATGCATAATAAAAATGTGTGTGATTATATCAGGAATTCATGTTGTAATTTTTTAAATGAGTGAAAAACTAAATTTATTGTGGAAAATAAAATACCAATGGAGAGCAAGAATTTCTTTTCCATTGGAATAAATTTTTCATCAACAAAATAAGGTAAAATATGTTTTTCCTCAAATTTGGAAAAAAAAAAAAAAAAACTCCCCAAAACAAAAAGAATTTCTAGTTAACGAATTCAAAAGTTTTCAACTTTTCATTGTTGTTAGAATATTTTTGAAAATATATCCAGTTGGGTTACGATTTATACCTTCACGGAGTGTTTGGTTCGTGGAATAGGTCGGGAATGCAATACCATTCCCGGGAATAGACCTATTCCATTGTTTGTTTCATTCCTGGGAATAGCATTCCCGGGAATAAGCTATTCTCTTTGCAAGGGGAATAGTCATTCCTAAGGGACCCCTTTTATACTATAGTACCAAAAATACCCTTTTTATTATATTATAATCCTTATATATAATATTTATTTATTTAAATATATATTTATTTATATATTAAAAATGTAATTAATAATAATAATACATTTTTTTATTTAAAAAAAAACTTGTAACTAAGACCAATTAAGGCTTAATGAATGAGTTTTTGCTCTTTAAGGCTTCCTCATCTTGTCTGATCTTGTTAATTTCAAAAGAGAAACAATGCTTCTCTTATATAGAGGAGCTCAAATGAGCTCCTCTTCATGAGTTATCAATGTGGGATCAAAAACTCTAATTTGTGTTTCAAAAAATTAGTTTATATATAATTTTGTTTTGTATTATTATTATTATTATTCCTTTTTTCTTATTATTGTTATTAATATTATTATAAGTTTTATTTTATTATTACATAATAATAATAATATTAATAATAACATGAATGTCCTTATTATTATTATTATTATTATTATTAAATATTTATAAGGGTATTTTTGTCTTTTAAAATATATTTCATTTCTATTCCTTAAACCAACCCTAATATAATTCCTAAAGTCCATTCCTTCCGCGAACCAAACAATAGAATACAATTCCTATTCTATTCATTGCCTATTCCATTCCTTATGGAATAGCATTCCTATTACCTCAAAATTCTTCCGTGAACCAAACGTGCTGTCAATGTATTATTAGAATCCAATTTTATTAGTCTAGTCAAAAATTTAGTTTAAATATACAAAGAGACAAAATAAGCTTGCCCCACATACATGTATAGATGTCAAGGTGGGCCGAAGCTCACAGATCAACTCTAAACCGCGCGTGTTCGTGGTGGGATGGTTTAGGGTTTAGAATTTTAGCCCACAAAAGTGTGAGTCTGATCTCGCAGGCTTGAATTGATCCGTGCGGGTTAGCGGACTACTTCGTGCGAGTCGCGTGCTGGCCCATGAACTTTTCAAAAATAATATGATGTTTTGTCTACTCGATCATCTTTTTTGAGTTAGAATATTGAAATGAAATCCTATATTTCAGTTCATTGATCTCCTAACTTAAGGTAAAGTAGTCTTTTTCAATAAAGGATTCAAAGATTTGTTGATGATAAAGAGTAAAATAATCTTGACAAATTCAATTTGCAAACTTTAAGATTTCGAGATAGATTATATCAATTTGCAAACTTTAAGATTTCGAGATAGATTATGTTAGTAATCTGAATAATATAATATTGTGCATTGAAGTATAGCAACATTTACCAAGGGCCTTGTGGTCCAGTGGTATCAAACCCTTTCCTGTATATGGGAGGTGGTGGGTTCAAGCCTCAGTGGAGGCGTTGCTGTCTCTTTGTTCTTCAGTAGGTTGAGAAAGTAGCATTCAAAAAAAAAAAAGTATAGCAACATTTCATTTGATACCAAATAAAGTCAATAAATATTTATTTATTTGCATGTATTTAGTAAAATCATTTTTACCAATACAAAAACCCAAAAAGGTTTTTTTTTTAAAGAATCCAAATCAATTAATCAAGTAATGGGAAATACAATGGGGGAACACCAACCCAACTACAAAGACCAGTACCCAAACGTGCAACCCGGACAAGAGTATGATACGATAAATCTTGAGTAAAGTCATTGAAGCTACGACAAACTTGTTGACAATCAGTTTGAATGCATATTTTAACCAATAAATCTTTACGACAAAGCTACGACGAACTTGTTGACAATCAATTTGAATGCAGTCTCAACTAGCCGAAGATTGCAGCAAGAAACGAACCAGTATGAGTACGAACAACTGCATATACAAAAAATGCATAATTTTCTATGACAGATGCATCAACTTAGCAATAAACCCAGCTTGCATCCATAATAAGAAGATCGATATCCCATCATATTTGATTTTTATTTTTTATTTTTGTCAACCAAACATTCGATGAAATATGATTACTAGGAATAATAATATATATACCATATAAATATTTTGTAAAATTTCCTTTTGCCAATCAAACTTTATTCAATGAAACATGACTACCAAGAATGGTATTCCAAGAGATAAAGAGTTCCAAGCTAGAATGCCAAAATACAACTTAAGTTAAAGTTGGAGGAGGGTTGATACACCTCCATGAGAATCAAGAATTGAAGCTTTTAACCATGTGAATTAGCTTCATTCTACACATCCTACCTAGCTATCTAGCTTCAATGATATGGTTGAAGACAAGATCATATCTCCGGCCTCTACCGCGCGACTCCCAAATTCTACTCCCTCAATCAAACTGCCTGCGACAAGCTTGGATAGATATAGGACATCTTCATCTTGTGAGTCTAGATAAAGTTGTCTTGACAGGCTGCCCTAACATCTACAAGCACTCATGTTAGGGGATCGACAAGTAATGCCTAGTCTCATTATTAAGTTGGTCAATGAGACTCGGGATACACCCTAGCTACTACAACAACACAAACCCTAGCCAGCGCCGCGCAGGTTCAAGACCTGACCTCATCTATCCCGGGCCGCGAAGCCATCTGCAAAAACTGCTTCTTGCATTGCCATTTAACAGCCCCAGCATCATCTGATGTGAATAGGGCAACAGATATATCAGCCAGCTTCTGGCTAATGAACCGAGACCTCGTAACTCTCAAGTGTTTTGGAGCATTGGGTGCAACCACAACTCCATTAAACTCCCCAAAATCATCATCGTTCCTCAAGAAATGAACCACCTTCTTCGGCGTACTATATTCAAAATGTAATTTTTTAGCAACCAACGTCTGTTCATCATCAAATCAAACCAAAAACCCTCGAGATCAAACAGTCTAGCCACATAAATTTAAACCAACAAAAAAGCTTTCACTGAAAATCAAAGACTCACCACTTCTCTGAGAGTCTTGGATACGTGAAACAGTGCTCTCAAATCATCATGATCCACACCACAAACTATTCTGATCTGCATAAATTACCATAAAGATCGAATCTTTTTTACCAAAACAATCGAACAAATGACAGCCCAGACCTTAATTCAAACGTTTAATTAAAACCCTAATCTAAATTCAAAACTCTTACCAGAATGTCTTGAGGCAAGGCTTCGAGAGAATAAGACTTGTCGCTGTGCTTATTTGTAGGTGTGATTGATGATATAAAACCTGCAAACTCCATGACCAAAGCAGACAAAAAATCTTCGAGTTTGATACCGAAATCTTAGAGAGTATAGAGATATATTGCGAAACCCTAATTTGTAACGGTCGCTCCTTATAAGGAAATCAAGAACCACCTTCCAAATTACCTTTCAATTTATGAAAGTAAAGTTTTCTATATATAAAGAGAGATATGTGTGATTTTTGAAGTTTGTATTCTTTACCGTACCATTGTTTTCTCTTCTTTTTTG
>CM008344.1:6860878-6874005 GCA_002525835.2 Ipomoea batatas
CTCCTCAATAGCTTTAATTTCTTTCTTCTTCGTGCAAATCGCCCTCTATAGCTTTCTTTTTTTGGAGGTCTCCACCCTCGAAAGTGGAAAACAACTCTCTCAGATATGGGGAGTTTGAACCTCGGGAAGAAAATAATGCGTATCATTCCCTCTCTCGCCATCTTCATCTTCATTCTAATAGCCATGGCCCAAGGCTTTGATTCTAACAGCCCTGGCCCATCCATCACCGCCGCCCGGCGACTATTGATCCACACTCAACAAAGGCAAAGCCCCGCGGCTCATGGAGATCGCCGGCGTCGGAGACTGCTACGTTCTGGTTCTGATCACCACAGCCGCCGAATCTTAATGGACGAACCGCGAAAGAAAAGCCCAGCAGATCATGGAGATCGCCGCCGCCGCCGTCTTCTAGCTTTCGATCGGTTCAAGCTAGAATGAATTGAAGGTACTATATCAATATGCATATATGCTCTGTGAAGGCAAGGCGTTAAGTTGATTAAATGACCATAACTTTTATGGCCAGATTATTACAAATTTTCACATTACAAACTTGTCAACCTATGGATGGGTTACGTTGCTTCTTGGTGATATTAATGTGGCTTACTTACTAGCCAGGGATGCTAGTCTAGTTGTTGGTAGTCGGTTTTGGTTTGATACCAATTCATCTTTTATATATTTTTTATGCTTTGTGTAATGACTTGCCTTCGATAAGGAAGTTGTGTGGTTTGATTTAAAAAAATAAATAAATCTGTTTGCATATAATGCTGCTACATACTATACAATCACAGATCAGATCAGATGATATTTGTATTACAATATTTATCTACTTCTGTTGAATCTATGGAGTGTGTGTTATATATCTGATTATTTACTCCCTGCCTAAACACTGCACTTATAATCTCAATCCCTTAGTTATTTACCAGTTTTCATCGCTCAGTACTTTCCTAACTGTTCAATGATTAGTTTTTCAATGATTGTGTGGCGGATGCAATGTTCTACAAAAAACTATAGTATCGAAATGGAAGTTATGGTTTATGTATCGAAATGGACGTTATGGTTTGTGTGGCGGATACAACCTGTAAAAATTGCTAGATGAAAAAAGTTAATGGTTTGTGTATCGAAATGGACGTTATGAAAGTTTAAGGTGCGACATGAATAATCCAATATAGTTCATGGTAGATGACAGCCTATATTTTATCATTTTATGAGGAGAAAATGGATCGGAGTCAAAGCTTATCCCTCAAGTAATTGACTTTCCAAGTTAGAATTAGGCTTATCCCTATCATTTAAGCTTCTTTTTTTTTTAATTGATTTTGTTTCCAAATTCAAACAATAATAATTGATGAGCTAAATCTATATGTATGGTATAAAATATGTCTTATATATTAAAACATAATATATTTTGTAAATTGAAAGTAATGTTGGGGTGATACTAGTGACTAGGCGATGATCAGCACTCAGTCTCGTAGCGGCATATCAGTTCACACTCTCAAAAACTGCTTGGACTATGAGATTTGGAGGATCTTCGTTCCCTAGGACATTTGGTTGGAGGGAGTTACAATTACATTCTCACTTAATTTTCACCTAATTCCGAAGGCAACTAAATTCATTCGTTTGGTTGGAGGAAATTGCAATTCCGTGGAATAGCATAATTAAGTATGTTTAAAATGGTATAATTTATTTCTAATAATACAAATTTTAAAATTAAGCATTTGACAAAATATAAAAATAAATGATAAATTTGAAATTGTATAAATACACAAGGGCAAAAGAGTAA
Organism: Ipomoea batatas; assembly: GCA_002525835.2. Lineage (NCBI taxonomy): Eukaryota > Viridiplantae > Streptophyta > Magnoliopsida > Solanales > Convolvulaceae > Ipomoea > Ipomoea batatas. The sequence continues at coordinate 6,862,653 of CM008344.1, forward strand.
TTGCAACCTTCTTTCAAATTTGGGGGTGCCGCTGGGTTGGAGCTCTAGAAAACGGCGAAATGGTGGAATGCCTATAAAATATGGCATTTTGAGGTTTCCCCAAGTAATCAGGTACACGAATGTAGCTACAAATAGAAGTGGAACTTTTCTTTTCTTTAAACATAAATAACATATTTCTCTAAAATTTTGAGTTGAGATTCTTGAAATATAGGTAAATACTTTTAATATCATAGCTTTCAAAAGCTTTGAGAAATAGACAAATTATTAAGGTTTCAAACAACAAACTTATGTTTGGTTCGCTGAAAAATATTTTTTTAAGTAAAATATTTTTCTTGAATTTGAGAAAAATTAATTTTTCCTTTGTTTGATTCATGGAAAATATTTTTCCCAAGAATGAGAAAAATATTTTTCATGATTCCCTAGCTATTTATTTTCTATGAAAAATAAGTACTCCATAGTACAATTATGTTATCACTAACTTTTCTTAATTATCATTACTGTTGTTGTTATTATTGTGTAGGTGTATAATATAGTTATCTTTATACTCATTATATCTTACAATTTCAAACCTAACCAAATAATTAAATCAATATTCATAATAACTTAATTTCCACTAATCAAACAATATAATTAATTTCTTGTAATTTTTTTTCTATAGAATTTCAATTTTATTTTTTTTTTCAAATATTTTTCCGTCAATCAAGCGGATAACATCTTTATTATTGTTTATAGCGACATGAAAGGACCCACTAGTCTAAATGTCTAATTGCACGTTGTGCAAGATCAACCTGGACCACTCCCAAGTCCTATTTTCTCTCTGACTTCAAACACTGGCTAATGTGACCGGCGGTATTCTGGCGGCCGCTTAAAGTTACGGCTTGTCTGTGTCTGCATACCACACATTACGTCATTACCACGTGATTACTGTAATATAACTCTCCACATTTTTTTTTAATTTTTCAATATTTCTAGAAGATTAGAGCATTAGTAGGAGTTTATTCACAATTTTGTAGGAGATGAGTGCCAACATAACAGAGAGAAGGTAAAAATAAACTTATGCAAAATAAGGGTTATTTTATAAAAGTGGGCACAATCCATTTACTCCAACCTCGCACGCCGTGTGTGGCTGTCACACATGCGCCCAACGGGCTGGTTACATGCCTTATATATATATATATATATATATATATATATAATTTGATTTTTTTTTTAATTTTTTTCTCTCCCCTCTCATATTCTCTTTCATAATCACACTTACAAAAACTTATCAAAAACCACAAAGAACTTCCCTACTAAGGTTAGAGAGAGTTCGACAATTTTTAATTGGTAGTTGATTTTATTAGTGAATATCAATAATATTGTAATAAAATTCAAAATTTCATTGTAATTTACTTTATAAATATAAGATCATTTATTCAAGATATTCACTACATGCCCAGGAATTGAACCTCGAATTTAATTGGAAGGACTTTAGAGAATCCTCAACAGATGAATTTTATTTTTTAAAAAAATAAAAAGGAAAAAAATGTGAGAAAAATAAATAAATAAAACGCGTCAAATTGTATATTTATAGCGTAGCCTGTTGGGACGGACGAGTGGCAATGGATCGGATGGGTCGCGAAGGGCTACATCCATCATCCAATTCACCTTATATTTTCTCGAAATTACTCCACCCCCAACTCGCATTGGGTGAATTTTTCAAAACTCAATCCCACCCCACCGGGTGCAGATACTCACTACGAGTATCCACCACTTATCAGTTTGTTATTATTTTTTCAAAATATATTACTCGGTATTTAAATTACTTACCCATAATAAAATAATAAAATTCATTAGTTATATTAAAAAATAAAATAATAGAAATATTTAAATATAATGGAAAATTACTTTTTTGGTCCTTCAGTTATATCTATTGTACAAATTTTCCCAAAGTTAAATGCGCGATCATTTTGACCCCTAAGTTATGCACGAAGTGGCGATTTTAGTATCTCATGAACTATTTCTATACCACCAATTTGTCACTTAATAAAGCGGCTGATTTGGTCATTTAAAAATTAAAATCGTCACTCTATGCATAAATTAAGGGTTAAAAGATAGTTACCCATATGACTCAAGGAATAAAGCTGTACCACGAGTATAACTGGAGTACAAAAATGAAACTTTCTCTAAATATAATAATAAACTTGTTCACTACTCGGGACTGCCTGACTTGCATGTTATTAACTCGTATAAAAAGCCATTGCTCACTGAAATATTAATATAATTCTATATTTAACCAAATGAATCACAGTTTACATTTATTTTGCCAAAGTATGAAGTAATCATATTACGAAAATTGCGCCCTCCTGAAGCTACCATTTCAGCTATATGCATTCGGAATCTTCATCGAATCTGCTTGGAATCCATCAAAAAGTAACCCGTACGTGAGGGGCGTGGTAAGCATATAATATATAAACATAAATATGCAATCCAACTATTAACTTAGACTTTTAGTTGAGATGGAACACACTATTACAAAATAAGCCTTTCGCGTCTGTTGTAAATACAAAAGGCGTCTTTTTTAAACAGGTGCATATGAACAAGACGCTAATAGTATAGACTTTAGGCGTCTGTTGTTCACTGACGCCTTAAGCTGACTGTAGGAGTCTGTTGTTTGTAACAACAGACCGCCTATAGTCTTAAAAATAATTAACAAAATTAAGAACAGGCATCTGCGAACAGACGCCTGTTCTTTCATTTTTTCTAAAAAAAAAAATTTTTTTAGCCCCCTGTTGCAGCACATTTTCTTTTAACCATATTCAACATAATCTAATCTGATCATCCACAATAATCAATTCAATTCATCCATCAATAATGATATATTCTAATTAACTAATAATCATCTATAACGAAACTATATAATCAACATTCATAGTTCATATGCAGTAAAATTCAAAATTGCAATTCCAAAAATAAAAATTACATCACTTTAAGTTAAAAACTATAACTTGTAAAAATTTAGTTAAAACTCAACAAAACTCAATTATTAACTTATTCTCTAGCTGGTTCATTACATAATACATATTATTTCTTCATTATAACTTTCAACCGTCCATGACATTAAAGTCTGTCTTCATAACCACAAGGAGATGAATTATAACCAAAGAAAAATTAAAGGGAGCGAAGATAAGGTTGGACAGTTGTTATGAGACACGACCTTTGAGTTGCATTTTGTATGGCAGTTCGAATATCTTCATCAGTTAAATCTTCACAAGGATCCACATCCTGCAAATGATTCCAAATTTGAAGCAGAATCAGCCAGAAACAATTACTCACATATATAGAAAAATTCAGAACCAAAAATTGATAGTGCATCTATCTAACAATATATGATCCAAAATGAAGTCGCTAAATGTTATGATATGGTTCACACCCAATTGAATCTTTGAGGCTAAAGAATACGGGTCACACTTGTGTGAGACCGTCTCACGGATCCTTATTCGTGAGGCGGGTCGGGTCGGGTCAAGTCACTATGCAAATGTCTTACTTATATGCTCAAATATAACACTAATCAAGAATACAATTTTTGTTACTTATTAGAGAAAAAGTAATACATTTTTCATAATAAGTAATGTTGACAAGTGTCCCTTACTTATAAAGGCAAATATAATACTTTTGTGGAAAAATGTAATACTTTTAAATCGAAATGTAAAAGTATTGTATTTTCCTTTAAAAGTATTACATTTACCCTTATAAGTAACAAAATTTTTATTCCTAATTAGTATGACATTTGAGCATATAAGTATGACATTTGTGCATATAAGCGTTACATTTGCATATTGACCCGACTCGACCCGACCAGTCTCATGGTGAGACAGTCTCACACAAGTTTTTGCCAAAGAATACTTTAATAAACTGTAATTTATTATATAAATAAAGAGAACATAAAAGAATTGAATACTTTGAGAACTAGAACTTATATAAGGCATTATAAAAACACATGATTCTTAATCTTAAAATACAGCCCCTTCTAAGATCCACAATGTACTTGCTAGAAGTTATGATCCATTTCACCCTCCATTAGATCTGCAACGATTTGATCATAAATGGAGATGAGTATATGCCGTTATTAGAATTTGATGTGCTTTTTTTTTTTTTTGAATGCTACTGATTCTATTACAGTGTAGTATCTGTTCATAAACTACTTTCTCAACCTACTGAAGAACAAAGAGACAGCAACGCCTCCACTGAGGCTCGAACCCACCACCTCCCGTTATTAGAATTTGATGTGCTATGCTCATGCAGAATTGAAAATGAGCCATTAACTTGGTGGACAGTTTATATGGTATTAGTAGTTTAGCCTTCAATTAATACCAAAACTAACAAAAATGGAAGTTAAACATTTACCATGTTTCCACTGTATCACTTATCTCACTCCCATTAGCATGATAATTGAATATTATATACTTCAATTTATAATATACCCAAGATAATATACACAATTTACAACCTATCTTCTTAAATATGCCTAATTCAACAATTACAAAGAATCTTTTCCTCAATTAATTCATTTCTACGAATAAATAGAGCTAACATCATAAGAATACTCAGCATGGCACAATCCAGTAAACTGTACTGTGTACCTTGCAGAAAAGTAACACCATAATCAGTTACCTTGCTGGATGAGATTTGTATAACTTTCAAATTTGTAAGACCTGAAATTGAAGTATATATATTAGTATTCTAAAATAATATATATTCTTCCGTACGTTCATATTCGTAATACAATTCTAGATTAAAATTACTAATCCTAATAATACAGTATATATATTTTCCTACAATACAATCTATACTATTAATAAAAACAAAATCCTCAATTTTAACTTTCTGTCCAAAACACTCATATACTATTAAGCTTTGCGTAATGTTGTAAAATATTATAATACAGTTGTACCCAAAAAAAAAACAAACAAACAAACAAAATCCACGCCCAATGGTTGATGTTATGAAAATTTGGCATAACTCAACCGGCAAGGTCAACCAATTTTCTTAACGACATTTGTGCATGCAGGTGTCGGCGCACGCGAGTCAAGCCAATTTTCTAAAACGACATTCGTGTCTGCAAATGTCGGAGCACGCGAGTCAAGCCTTTTCTATCCACAAAAGCCATAGCCAAACACTAACTCAAGTTGGGTTATTGCTGAAAAATAGTTTTTAATCACGGTCAATTGTACATGATTTTCTCTTGAGTCACCCTGCATCCTGATAGCTTGAAAATGTTAATTAGTTCTAGACGATGATGGACAAGATCATGTTGCTACTACCAATGTTGTCTACAAAGAGGTTTTCAATAATGTGTAAATACAACGGGTGATATTATGTTTTTTTTTCAAGATGGAAAAGTTGCTATATATCTACACAAAAATATATCTTCGATACATGTGAATTAGAATAGCAATTGATTCCTATAACTGAGTTACTAGAGAACGAGCATATTCGCCCAATTTATAAAAATCCTAAACAATGATTTATAAAATCTCTAAAGTTCCAGCAACGCATGCGTATATCGGTATATCTACACATACATTAGCTATTAATTAAGCAATTATTTGCTAGAATTCAAACAAAGATAACATCAGAAAACATAATCGATTCAAAACATATCTTTAATTGCACTATATAATATTTAATGTTATAATTTATATAATTATATATCGATCAAAATATTCTCAATCTATTTTAACAAATCCATTTCGTGCATCGTACGGGTGAAAATACTAGTTATAATAGAAGTAAAATTACAAGTTGGACTCCTCCCAATTCAAAAGCTGACTTTAATTTATAGGCTTTTGCTCCGCCATTATTGCACTCCGGCGTGTTTGAACGGCACTTTCTTTGTTCTCCGACGGTCCCTGCCCATTGGGGCTTTCTCGGTCCCCGGCTGATCTCGCCGGTTGCGGGTTAGTGTGAACAGGTTTTTTGGTACGTTGGCTTGGTCTTCATTAATTTGGCATGCATGGGAACTTTCTTAGTTATTGGAACTCAAATTTAAATTCATGCTTAATTAATGATGACGCTACATACATGGGATTAATTTCCTTACTTGCATGGCTGCTTCTTGCCGTCCTTATACTGGTCATGGTTGATACTGCAGTTGTGTTGAAAAGATATTGTAGTTGTGTTGAAAGGATACTGCAGTTGTGTTGAAAAGGAACTGTAGTTGTGCGAAACAGAGGTCGTGTCATTCATCTGGAACTGTAGTTGTGTTGAACGGTTATTGCAGTTGTGTTAAAAAGATACTGTAGCTGTGTTGAACAGATATTGCAGTTGTGTGGAACGGATGAACGACCTCTGTTCCGTGCAACTGCAGTTTCCTTTCAACACAACTGCAGTATCTTTTCAACACAACTGCAGTATCATTTATGATCATGGTCCACGATATAATTTGCCGCTTCTTGACGTATCTCACGGGTATGCCAATATATGCCCCCATGAGTTTCGATTCTAAACTCTTTTGGCATGTTTATTAGAGAGTAGTTGCAATTCAGTTCTCATTATAAATCTTAAATTAATTCTACTAAAATCTAATCTAAAAACATAATAAGTCTCAATGAATGTTATATCATTTATTTATGTCCCTCTTTTTGTAAGCTAATAAATGTATACATTTTACTTTAAATATTGTACATTTTAATATTATTAGACAAAATTATCCTTACTACATTCTTCTCTTATACAAAACTACCATTACACCGTTATAACACCGTTACTTTTTAACTCCATCATTATTACCATACACCTATATCTATCATATCATTTTTCTATTCTTTAATTATCATTTTTATTTAAATCATTATTATATAATTAATTTAATGGTTGATTATGTTTTAATTAAATTCCTATAAATGATAAATCATATGTGTGTCCGTGTGTATAAAATACATATATTATTTGTGTATATATAATTCGAATTATAAATTTTATTTATTTGATTTATTAATGTTTTAATATTGTGCGCATCGCGCGTACAAAATACTAGTAAATATAATAAGAGTCAACATATAAGTAAAAAAAAAAAAAATTAATTCTCAAAGCATAATAATAATAAAAAAATTTAATAACTCTTTTTCATTAGTTTTTTACTTGAAAAATTAGCTTTAATATTGATGGTGGGAAATGCAATGTTGAAAGAACTTTTCTTTTAGCAATGAAAATTGTGAAAAAAAAAAAAGAAGAAAAAAAAAAAGAAAAAAAAAAAAGAAAGAGGATAGTGAAGAATAGATTTTGCAATTGAATGAAATTGAAGATAATTTGACGAAAGATTGACTAGTTACTTTTATGGACAGGGATGCATTTGAAAGTGTTGATATAGAAAAAATTATACAATGTCTTTAATATGAAAACACGTCGTAAATAATAGTAAGATGAAACACATTTATTTTTAAGTGTAATTTATATTTATATTTCTATATTGACACCTGAATTTGAATCACTATGTAAAATTGATTTTAGTAGATTTGTTAGGGGTGTGATCCTACGTATTAGGGGGTGTTCTCCTATTAGAATATGTAACTAGATTCAATTCTTAAGTTAAACCAAATCATTGATGCGGCGGCAATAATAGTAATTGCCAACTTATAAAACCTTCAAAATCAATATATAATGGTGTGAGCAACGTACGCATGCATGCATAACTGATAAAACCTTTGAAGTTGTAAATCCATGACAAGATAATGATGATGACCGCTAACTCATGAAACCGCCATTTCCCCTTCCATGAAAACGCCAACTGAAGATCATATCAGAGGCCATTTCTTCTTGTATTGTTCCTGCTGTTGCTTGGTCTGAAGGTGATGGTACGAGGTTGTTCCTCCTAGTATCACCAGCATCACAATCTTTATTTTCACAGTGCTGCATGTGTATGTCTTAGATGAGTTTTTGTATTTTGTGTTATGAAATTTTGTACTTAAAATAAATTAGTAATTGTGTCTTATGTTATATACGGAGTATAAATTTGTGTTTTATGTTGTGAAATTACGTGCCTATGCACACAAATTATGTATCTAAATTAGATTTGAAAAATAAGTAAATATATAACATTTGTATGTGTCTTGTGTTGTGATTTTTTGTATTTTGTGTTATGAAATTTTGTACCTTACGAGTATAAATTCTGTATTATAAATATTTTGTCCATTTGGAGTACAAGTAACCATATTTGTTAGGGATGGATATTGATATGATAGAATATTGAGTACCGGGAGTCCAATAGGTCCAATCCAAAGTCTAATAAACTATTTAGTAATACAGCCCAAGCAATGGTCCAATTCTAGAAGGCAAATTGTTGTGTGGACCAATTATTCTTTTGCTTGTAATTTACCTATTATTCAAAGTTATTGTTGGCGTGGCTTTCATATGAAATATTAGTTATGATTGTTGTGTTGACAACTATCTTTCATTCATTGTTTGTAATTTCAATAAAAAAAATACTTTAAAAGTTAAAATAGTAGTATAGTACACATAACGTTCGTACAAACAAGTAATATTGTATGTGAATGTTATACCATTACTAAATACAGCCCAAGCAATGGTCCAATTCTAGAGGGCAAATTATTGAGTCCACACAAGCAATAAATTATTCTTTTGCTTGAAATTGTGCAAGTTATTGTTGGCATGGCTTTCATATGAAATATTAGTTATAATTATTGTGTTGACAATGAGTGGTCGTAGATGTCTAAATCTAAACACTATTATCTTTCTTTCTTTCATTCTTTGTAATTTCACTAAAAAATACTTTAAAAGTTAAAATAGTACACATAACGTTCTTACACACAAGTAATATTGTATGTGAATGTTCAAATAATTCAAAGTTGATTCAAAGATATCACATTTTCAATTATTTCTCATCTCTCGAAATCTCAAATTTCTAAGAAATATGAAGAAAGTGAGATTTTAGAAATGTGACAAAAAAGTTTTCAAAAAAAAAAATGTGACAAAAAATGAATTATAAATTATTCTAAAAAATCTTACATTACCTCACAGAGTCCTATTACATGACACACAAAACATTCTTTTAATGAAATTGACAGTACTTATTAACCTTTTAATAATTAAAAATGTTAACCACATCTACAATTGTCACTTATAAACTGTCTGTCACTCTTGATGTGGCAAAATATAACATCACAAACTTGTAATAACTATCCAAACATGTAATTGTCATATCAGGAATGACTATTTGTGAGTGACAAATATAAGGAGGTCTATGATGATTCTTTAATAGACCCTCTGTCTCATTTTTCATGTCTCGTTTATATTTACTAGTCAAACAAATTATTTCTTTCTTACTTATTTTTCTTTAGTATTTTAATTATTTTAAATTCATTTTTTTGTTTAATAATGATTTTAATTTATGTAGTTTCTAAATGTATAAATTTTATATATTAATACTAAACATAATATTATGAAAAATTAAATTAAAAATAACTTCAATTTAAACTTAGTTAATCGAACTAAACACATAAAATGATATGGATGTATAAATTAATTAATGTCTCACGACACTAATATTAAGCACAAAAATAAATATAAAATTACTCCTATTTAATTTGGTTGGATCTTGTTGGTGCAGTTGTGCAATAGAAATGCATTTACATTGGCTGGTCCCCTTCTAGATGAACTTAGGTTTAGAATTTAAGTTTTTGGGGTCCAGCCTATATATGATGTTTTTATTGTACTAAATTTGGTTGTCTCATCAATTTAGGGAAATCTCGAGGGTACCATATTTTAGTCTATTGTTTCATCATATTCGTTTTCATACAATAAAGTGATAAGCTATACTATTGTGTTAAATTAAAGGTAAATGGTGTGAATCACACATAGAGTATGAATAAAATAGTATGAATCTTTTTTCAATTTAATCAATGTTTGAAATAATAATTACAATAATGAATTAATCGTCAATTTAGTCCTCGACTATAGTGATTTTTCTTGATTTAGTCTTAAACGATTTTTTGTGCTTAATTAGGTCATGGACTTTGCTGGTTTTATCCATTAGAATCAAGAACTAAATTGAAAAAATTCACTATAATCGATGACTAAATTAGGTAAAATCACTATAGTCGAAAACTAACTTGGGTAAAATTACTACTATAGTCGAGGACTAAATTAGGTATTAATATAGGTGAAATTACCAAACTATCTTAACATAGAACTCAATTGAGTACGTAAAACCATCAATACCGAGAACCTAATTAAGCACAAAAAAATTATTTAGAATTAAATCAAAAAAATTATTATAGTCAAGACTAAATTAAGTATTAACTCTTACAATAATGAATTGAAATGGGACTTTAATCCATTTAATAATGATAATGTTGAGTAATCGGTCAAGAAGTATAGATTTTGTCATGCATTTTTCACCTATTGAGTAGGGAAAAAGAAATAAAAAATGTTAATCTCTATACATTACATTCAATTATTACGTTAAAAATAAAAAGTGGCCTGGGACAAACGGTAGTCATATATATATATGGGGTGATAATTTTGTAAATATTACAAAGTTTTAAATGTTAAAAGTGCACTATGTAAAATTACAAAGTACAACGGGGCAAATTCAATGATACGTAGATGTATTTCAATATTTGCAACTCTAAAAGTACATCCGATGATATGTAAAAGTGCACACAAGACAATTACAATTTCCTGCATCACTTAATGCACTTTGTAATATTATTCGGTGCATTTTGCACCAGTATTGCTTGGTATACTTTTAGCCTTAAAAATTTTTGAAATAATATTACCAAAACACTATTTCTTTTCCTTTAGAGTTATTGATTGTCTCAAATTGACAACTACAATTTGTTTGTACTATTCTCACATAATCATGTTTCTAACATTACAAATAAGACAATCTCCCTGGAAGCATTTGCCGCATGAATAAGATGACTCACTTAAAACTTGTTTCTAACGACACGATAGAGGTGGTCTTTTAATTTCAAAGCTATATTAACTCAATTTAGATTTGTTTAAAAGAAAATTAAAAAGGGAAAGGCAATCTAATACGGAGTAGTAGCATTAATGCATTATTGTAAAATTCTCCGTTTGAAACGTGAGATAGTCATCAGTGTAATAATGGCGCCCAAGTAGTCCACACCTGCCACCCACTCTCCTCTCTTCAATGCTTTTACACCGCTTTTGATAGCTCATTCCACTTTCTGCTTCAATTAAAACACTAAACTCTATATGAAACAGACACATTTACATCCATTCTTGAATCTCTATGATCTCCATATATACGTGAAATCTTTCTTTGCCTTTTTTTTTTTTTTTATTCTCTCTCTCTCTCTCTCTCTCTCTCTCTCTCTCTCTCTCTCTC